>PJAB01001616.1:0-13282 GCA_002887195.1 Chrysochromulina parva
ATGAGATACAAGATGATGATACACATGATACACAATGATATAATCAAGAGATATGATGATATATAATGATATCTTGTATTGAAAATTCCCTTTTCTTGTATTGAAAATAACCCCAATCCCCTCATCAGCCTACACCGCGGATCTTGGTGCCCCATTTACGAGTGAGAAAAAGAAGAAGAAAAAATGACAAGGAAGGTCCTCCTTTATCCCGTACTGAATCAATCAAGGATCCCTTTCAGTTGTACTATGTATTAGATGTACCTCCGCGCAGCATCATCCTCGTGAAATTACTGAAAAGCCTGTGTTGTGAGTGAAAAGCCCGGTTGTACGCGAGCAAACTTTCTCTCGACAATTATAAGCACACGCACTGTTAACCATTCACAGTAAACTGTTCACAGAGAGCTTTGAGCAGGATGTGAGCGCACCCTCGCACGGTGATTCCACGCGTCAGGCTCGCCCTTCCAAAACCCTCCTGTTGCACATCAAAAATGGCTGGAGCACGGATGCGAGACGTCGCTCGCGAGGACGGGGCGACGCGCTCACCGCTCGGGGGGCTCTTCCCACCCGACCTTCCGGTGCCCAGCCTAGAAGACGCCCTTGCGCCATTCGGCATTGAGATGCCGCACCTCGACGCCGTGACTGGTCGCTGTGTCAAGCTCGCTCGCAAGCACGCAAATAAGGTGCTGAAGAAGCACGTTGATCTCACGCTGGACGATGCAGCGGCCATCGTGCTCTACACGATGGAGGAGTACCCACGCGAGAACTCGCTCTACTTTGTACTCAATGCTGCTTTGCGAGACAAGAACAGGATGCTCGTGAAGAGATGGCGAGGCTACATCTGGTTGCTTATGCATGCGCTGAAGAAGCTGCCGGTGGCGTCCGAGCAGACGGTCTTCCGTGGGGCTAAGGTCACGCCTGCGGAGCTGCACTTCGAGCTCGACGCGGCCACCGGACTCCCCGAGGTCGGCCTCGAATTCACGTGGTCGGCATTCTCTTCGACTGCGTGCACGCAGGGTGTGATGGCCGAGTTTGTCGGAACGGAGGGGTCGCGCACGCTGCTGACGCTCCAGCTCACCGAGCCGGTCGCGCGCAAAATTGTCGACTTCTCGCTCTTCCCGAGCGAGGACGAAGTCCTGCTTCCGCCCAACATCTCCTTTAAGATCGTTTCCGTCTTCGATGCGGGCCACGGACTCACGATGGTGCAGTGCAAGCAGACCGAGACGATCGACCCACTCCTCGAAATGGCGACCTCGCAGGCTGATGCACAAGCCGCCGTCGGTATCCCCTGCGTTGCGTTTCTAGACCCTATTTGGCCCTCAGTGTGCAACGCGTTATCCGGGCTTCTCGCGAGTGACGGACCGGCGAAACCGTTTCCGAAGGAAGTGCTCAAGGGAACGCCAACCTTCGCGCGCATCTCGCAGCTCGTCGAGTGCTCGAACATGCCCTTTGAGAGCCGCTGCCGCTGCCGCGTGCTCCGCCTCGTGCAGGTTGGGCCCGAGCCTGCGGGGGCGGAGCTCCAGTTCCACGGAACGCCGACGTGCGACGCCGTGATCGAATCGGGCTTCAAGCTCCCACCAGCGAGCGCGCCGCCCGGGGCCCTGGGGCGTGCCATCTACTTCTCGCGCAGTGCGGTGACTGCCGTCTGGCATTCGCTGCCCGAGTTCACAATGGCCGTGGATTCGGCTTCCGAGGGCACGTCGGCTTCCGAGGGCACGTCGCTGCGCGTCGCGACGGGTCGGGTCCTCTTGTGCGCGATCCAGAAGGGTCGTTCCAAGGAGGTCGAGGCGCACGCACCGCAGCTCTCGCACGCGGCGTTGGCAAGGGAGGGCTTCGATTCGGCCACCATCAAGGCGTCGGAGCTCTGGCCGTCGGTGCTCATCGACGACGAGACCGCCATCTACGAGGAAGGGAAAGCCACGCCCGTGTTCGCGATCACGCTGGAGCTGAGCTTCGATCACGACCCGGGCAGTGTCGCCGCGGCCGTGCGCTCGCTGAACGGCTCAAGCCTGTTTGACGAGATCAGAACCGCAGCCGCGCGGCCTGGGGTGCTCTCGCAAGTGGTGGAGTTCCGAAAGCGCATGTGCCACCCTGAGCTCTTGGTGGCCCACTTTGAGATGGGCATAAGTTCATGTCGCCAAGTCGCAATGATTGCCGACGCGTTGATGAGTCGTGCTACGACGCTCCGGGGGCTGTACATGTCATGCGACACCGAAGTAGCCGTCGGTGCCATGGTATCCTTTGCCGAGGCGCTTCGTTCCAACTGCAAGCTGAGCATGCTGCAGATTCATTTAGGGAAATACAACCAGTTAGGGACGCCTAAACATGCTGCAGATGCTGAGCTCTCTGTTGTGCTTCTCTGCCGCGGCCTCGAGACGAACACAAACTTGCAGGAACTACGTGTTGCGCTCTACAAAGCTCGGGAGGGGTCGAGTGGCACGACGGCGCTCTGCACGCTGATTCGACAGAACATGACTCTGAGGCACCTCTTGCTCAGTGACACGGAGCAGTGCGACGCGATCAGCGCGGCTGCTCGTCAACGGCCGCCTCACGCCCCGCTCCAAGTGCTCTTTGGAGGAGCCACGAGCCAGAGGGCTGTTGCAGGGAATTATGCGTGTGGCTACCGTGACAGTTATAGCGACGAACACTATTTGGACGAGAATGGCATCATCAAGGACCCTTGGTGCCGGGACATCACGAGACCATACCCACATTCACCGGGTGTTGGCACATGCGTTGGCATTCCATGGTTCTAAGTCCCTTGTGGAGGACATGCTACCGGCCGAGGCGTGGCGGCACTTCCAGGCGGTAGGCGCGGCCCGCACCCACCTGATCAGGACGCCAATGCGGCACTTGAGCTCGTGACGCGGGAGCTCGAGTAGCTTCTCCTCGAGCAGCCTCAGCGCCGTATCGGCGTGTGGAGCAGCAGCGACGGTAGCGGCGGTAATTGCGGTGTGTTGCGCGTCGGGGGCGGGAGCGAATCGCGAGCGCCGTCGCGGGCGGGTCGAAAAAGTACTTGCTCATGCACAGTTCGTTACTCGGACTCGGTCAGGTAACACGAACTCGAAGCTCACTTCCGCTTCACCGGGAGAACTTCACCGAGCGCGGATCGCGCAAAACCCCGAGTAATCTAAGAGTAATCACTTAGTAATCACAGTAAACCCCGAACGAGCCCTGGCAGGAAGTCAGTTTCGTCGCGGTCCCCCGAAGCGCTCACCTCACCGGCATACTCAACGGACGGGACGGCTCCGCACCCCTCGGTCAACACAAGTACTGAGTGCTCGCTCATCTCTCGGGTCACTCCATTATGCTAGTGAGGTCAATGGGAGAGACAAATGCACAGCGTTCTGCACCTGCTGGCGCGGCGGCCATTGGTAGTCATCGGGTACGCCCGCCATGTCGCCCTTTGCGCCGCCACGGCATCGAGCAACAGGTCGCCGCGACGCAGTCCAACGGCCACCAGGCTATGGGGCACGGGCGACCGTCTCGCCATCCACTTCGTCTAGACTTGGTTTTGCCTTCTTGTCGCCCCCGCCCGTGTCCCACTTGGATTTTCGCTTCACGACGGACGCGTCGGTCGCCGCGGCTGGCGGCGCTGCCGTAGAGGTGCCGATGCCGGCGGCGCCGCTCGGCGCCGCCCTTGGCTGCTGCTGCTGCTGCTGCTCGAGGAGGCCCGAGGAGTGAAATTGCACACGCTCGCCCGGCTTGCGGCTCTGTCGCTCCTCATACTCGCGCCGCGCGCGCTCGAGTTCCTCATAGAACTCGTGGGGCTCCACGGCCGTCGGGTCGTAAATCTCGCTCGGGTAGTTGCTGCCATTCTCAACAACGTCCATGAACGCGACCAACTTCTCGAGCAGGTCGGGGTTGCGAAAGCGCTTGGAATTGCGAATGTAGTCATTGACGCGATTGCCCTCCGTGGAGGACTTCACAAAGCCAAGAAACTTGGCCATGACCTTTGGGTTGCACTCGCCGGGCGGCGAGGGCGGCACCTGGAAGGACGGACGCACGTCCTCCTTTGGCGCAGGAGCGTCGGGCGTGCTGGAGGTGGTGCCATCGGCGTCCGAGGCGACGGCGAGCTTGGCGCTGCGCTTCACGATGGACACCTGAACGCTGCCCAGACGCCGCGTGCCGCTCTTGACGATGTCATCGTCGTCCAAAGAGACGCCCAGGTCCCTCGCAGGCATGGGCGGTTTGTCACCATTGCGGTAATCTACAATGGAGAGTAGGCCCGACGCGGGCGCCGGTGCGGCCGCGTTGCTGGTGCCGGCGGACGCCGGGGCCTCGTCGCCCGCGCTCTCCATCGGCTCGGGTGTCTCGGAGTACGCGACGAGGGACATTTTTTTTGGCGTCCACAGCCTGCTTCACAGTCTGGTTTAAGTGCGCGCGCGCGCGCGCGTCGAACTGTCTCATGCTCCCTGTTCGAATGGACCCTATCAAGAAACAGAGATGGCAACTTCGGCGCGCATGTGGGTGCCGAATTAAAACCATTGGCTGTGAAGAGGAATTCACGATGTCCGAAGTCACTCTCGACTTCACCGCTCTCCTCCGCCGACTCGTCGCGGACGTGCCGTCTCGCGGCGCCACCCTCAACGCGGCGTTGCAGCAGCTTGCCTCCCAGGAGCTGCGTGACCTCGAGCCGGACGCGTCGCTGCTCGAGGCGCTGCTCTCCGTTCCCACCACCGCATGGGACTCCTTCTCTGCCGACGACTTGTACAAGTGGCACACGTTGCTGACGGGTGTGCTGCAGATCCCCGAGGTCGTCAGCGCCGCACCTGCGGCCGCCGCGTACGCCACCGACGCGCTCATCGACGGCGCCTTCGCGCGAGCTGCCCTGCCGCCCGCCGAGGAGACAGCTCAGGCGATGACTCCAGGCAGCTCGCTGCCTGGCTGCGTGAGCATGGTGAGCACGGGCGCTTCGAGCGCGAGCACGCGCACCGCGGCCCGGGTGGGAGGCCCGGGAGGCGGCGCCGCCGCCGGGAGTGCGCGTGCGCGACCGGCTGGGCCACGCGCCCGACCGTCAGCCCCCATCAGTGATGCGACACCACAGGCGGCGCAGGCGGCCGAGCTTGGGGCGGTGCGTGCGCTGCTGCACTGGCTGTACCGGAGCGGCGACGTGGTCGTGCGTTTACGGTTGCGCTCAGCGCTCGGCACGAGCGCGCTGCGCCTCTGCTCGAGCTCGCTCCCGCCGCCGGGCCTGCGCGTACTCCTCGAGGTGCTCGCTTCCATCATTCGCGGCTTCGGTGCGTCGCGACCGGCTCATCGGTCGCTGCTGCTCAACGTGCTGGTACCGCTGCACCGCCCAGCAGCGCGCATGGACGAGACGACGCCCGTGCTTTCACTCTACCACGAGAGCCTCGTCCATTGCATGCTATGCCTGCTGCGCGCGCGGCCCGAGTGGCTTCTGGCCGCGCTGCCGCCACTGCTGGGCGCGTGGCCCGAGCCGCGTGAGGGTCTCTCGTCCAAGGAGGTCTTGCTGCTGCACGAGCTCGAGCGGCTGCTCGAGCTCGCGCCCCCGGCGCAGCGGCCAGCCGTCTCGCTCGCGGCCGCGCCGGTGCTCGCGCGCTGCATCAGCTCAGACAACTCGCGTGTGGCCGAACGCGCCCTCACAATCTTCGCAAGCGACGGCGCACGCGCCACGCTCACCTCGGATTTCGACGGGTGTGTGCCGCTGCTGCTTGGCGCGCTCGTTCGAGGCGGCGTGCCCCATTGGAACGCCACCGTCAACAAGATGACCCACGAGGCCCTCCGGCTACTCTCCGAGGCTGACGCCGGCGGCTTTGCGGCGGCTGCCAAGCAAATCTTCTCCACGCTCGGCGACGCCAGCCTCGGCGGCACCGGTGCGGGCGAGAGCGGCGCAAGTCAGCCTGCCCTCCCCGCCTCCGCAACGCCGAGCGGCTACGTGCCCATGGCAGCTCCGTGGGCCTCTGCACGCCCGCCTGTCGCCGTGCCGCTCGGTCGGCCTTTGGCTGTGGGCGCGGCCGCCGGCAGCGGTGGCGGTGGCGGCGTGCCTCCGCCGCTGAAGAAAGGCTTCGATCCGTATTCGCGGGTGCCGGCTCGCTCGGTGCCGCCGTCGACTCGGCAGCGAGCGCCACTCGTTGCTACGGCGGCCGCTGTCGAAGGCTGCGGCGGCAGCAGCGGCAGCGGCAGCAGCGGCAGCAGCGGCGGCGGCTTTTCCCTCGACTTTGGAGCGGTTACCGAGGCGGCGGCGAGGGCCAGCGAGACGTTGCTGGTGGAGGGGGCGGCTGCTGAGCCCATGGCAACAGATTCCCTAGGCGGGGACACTCCTGGAGCGACCTCCGGCCTGCCTGAAGCCTCCAAGGTCTACTCGACCTTGTACAGGTCAATGGCACCGCCGCCGCCGCCGCCGCCGCCGCCACCCTTTTCACCTTTCACTGCCACTCCAGCGGCATTGGCGGCGGCAGGAGCAGCGGCGGCAGGCGCGGCGGCAGGCGCGCTGGCAGGCGCGTCGACGCACCCAGCCGTCCGGATGGTGTTCGAGTACATGCAACGGATCGCCCCGTCGCCAGAGAGCCTCGCAGCGCACGCGGCGCCGCCCGCGTACGTGAAAGAGCACCTCACGGCGGCGCCACAGCTGCTGCCATCGATTATCTTCCAGGAGCTCGTCTTTGGGCGAGACCTGGGCTCGGGCTCCTTTTCGACGGTGCGCTACTGCAAGCATGTGCAGCGCGGAACGCCCGCTGTGAGCTGGCCTGAGTACGCTGCCAAGGTGCTCTGCCGGCAGCTGCTGAGTCAGCTTGGTTATGAGCACGCGGTGCGGCGCGAGATCGTGGTGCTGCGCCATCTCCAGCATCCAGGGATCGCGCGGCTTGTCGCTTCCTTCCGCTGGAAGGAGGACATCTATCTGCTCCTCGAGTACGCCGCTTTCGGCGACCTGCACGGACACCTGCGGCGTATGGGCTCCCTCGCACTCCCGAATGCGCGCTGGCTCTTTGCCGAGGTGGCGGCTGCGCTCGCAGCCGTGCACGCGGCGGGCTTTGCGTACGGCGACCTCAAGCCCGAGAACATCCTCCTGACCGCCTCAGGCCACGCGAAGTTGACGGACTTTGGGGCCGCGCGTCCGCTCGTCGGTCACGAGGGCGCGCTCGGTGTGCTCGCGGCCGCGGGCAATGTGATTCAGGAGCTGCGCGACGGCGACTGGAGCGCGCGACGCGCCGCCGAGCGCCGCGCGGCCGGTGCGACGGACGACTCGCCCATGGGTGACGCGGCGGCGGCGGGCGGCGCAGCGGCAGCAGCGGCCGCGGCGGGCGCGGCCGAGCGTGGCGCCGACTGCGACGCGGCCGCGGTGGGCGACGACGGCCGACTGGAAGGCACTGCCGCCTACCTGTCGCCAGAGCTCGTGACGGGAGGGCAGCCGAGCGAGGCTTCTGACCTCTGGGCCTTCGGGTGCACGCTGTACCAGGCGCTCTGTGGACGGCCGCCACTCTGGGCCGACACACAAGAGGAGACGATGAAGCGCATCGTCAAGTTTGAGCGCGTGGCGGAGGCGCAGTACCCAGAGCAGGTGCCCGCGGACGCGAGGGCGCTCATCGGCAGCCTGCTTACGCCCGACCCGGCGCTGCGGCTGCGCAGCATCGCTGGCTCCGCGACGAGGGAGGGCGCCGACGGCAGCAGCGCTGCAGGCGCCGGCGTTGAGGGGCTGGCGGCGGTGCGAGGGCACCCTTTCTTCGAGGGGCTCGACGGCGACACTCTGTACGTACAGACGCCGCCGCCGCTCACGCGCGGCGCGGCGGCACCCCAGCCACATGCCGCGTGGTCTCGGCGCCAGAATTCGATCATGTGGAGCCCCCTGCCACAGCGGTACGCTTTCGGAGAGGACGAGGGTCTCTCGCTCGAGCCTCTGGTCGAGGGTGACGAGGCCGGTGGCTCCTTCACGCGCCCCCTCACGACCAATGCAGAGGCGGCGCAGGCGGCCGAGGCGCTACGCGTGCCAGCCCCGAGCGAGTCGGTGTGCCCACCCAAGACACTCGCGCCGATGCAGGAGACGGCTGAGGAGCACGAGTCCGAGGCGATGGAGGCGTGAGGACGTATCTCGTGTTCACGTTTGGCTGAACCGCCGGGCTCTGCGCTAAGGCGGCGGCTCGCGGCGGGCCGCGGGCGCAGAGCGGCATAGCGCGTGCGGCCGAGGGGCGAGTTTGCCGGGTTATCCTTTCGGCACAAGGCGCGTTTCCGCGGACCGCGCTCGCCGGCGTGCGGCGACCGGCGTGGTCCGCACTGAGCGTCTATTTGCGTCCGTATTTCTCTTTGAGCGGGGGACGCCGGTATCGGGCCGGCTAGGGTGAGGCGAAACTCGAGATAAATTGCAAACCACCAGGCTCACACACTCACTGACCGACACGGCACGCTTACGGTTAGACCCGATTTCGGTTTGACGTCTGTGACCGGCCAGAGACGTCAACATGTTGCACGTTTCTTACAAGCACGCTTCTCCCAGTGTGGTCCACATTTTCACGCGTGTAGTAGAGCCCTGCGCAAGAGCCGTCGTGTCTACCCGTCGGTCCTCAGGGCGGCGCGCTGCCTCCCTCTCCCACGCAGATTGCAATATCGCCGCCAAGAAGCGCCTGGCCCCTGCCCGCGCCTTCGACAGCGCTAATACCCGGCGACCGTGGCGCGTCTCAGTGGGACTCCGACTTCTCGCCAGGCACTGGGCCGGGGTAGGTGCCGGCCTCCCGCTGCGCCTCCCACTTCGTGACCCACTCCATCGGGCACATGCTCATCGCCCAGCCCTTCAGCTTGGCGCACTGCGGCTCCTCCTCGCTGTGGTCGTATTTGCACTGGTGCCACGAGTTGTAGTACCTGGCACACGTGATACGCGTCGGCGGCGCGAGTGAGCATGTGCCATCATCAGCGCAGCGGATGGCTCTGGTGACAGTCTGTTGCGCGCGTCACGCGAGTGGCTGCGCCTGGGGCACTGCCGTCTGGAGCCGTGCAAGCAGCGCACATGTAGCAGGCCTTGGCCTGGTTGGTGGTGGGGAAGCGCTTCGAGGTGGGCGCAGTCGCCAGGGTGAGCTCGTCAGCCATTTGGAGTTGAGTCCTGCGAGCGAAAAATCGGCAGCAGTCCATCAGATTTGCGAGCCCTCACCATACATAATAGTTGTGCAGTCCGAGCTGCCATCTGAGCGCGCCACAGGCGGCGAAGGCCAGCGGCCTGGCAGCCAGCACGAAATATGCATGGGAACTCCACGCCGCGGGGCTCGCAGGCACGGAACCAAGACCCCGAGAGCGCGCCGCGCAGCGCGCAGGCGAGGCGACGCAGATCAGGTCCATCATTGACAAACAGGTCTTGCCTTGTTTTTGCGAAGTTTGCGCACAGCGTCGTGGCGATCGCCCAACTCTTATCCTCCACGCGGCTTCAGGGCCTTTTCAGATTGGCATCCGTGCGAGTTCGTGTGCCCGTAACGGCGCTTTTCATGGAGGGCTTCGACGCAGCGCCGGCCGCAACGCACGTTGCTTTCAAGAAGCCCGCACGCCGGGGCAACGCGCGCAAGCGCGAGAGAGCCGAGGACGATGAGGAGGACCCTGCCGCCAGCGGTGCGGGCGGCGGCGACGCGTCGGCTGCTGTGGGACCAAGGTGCGCACCACGGCGAGTCCTTGCTTCGCCCTTGCCTTGCACGTGCCTGGCGCGCGCGGCTTCCAATCCTGCGCGTGCCGTGCTCAATGGACCTCCTCTCATGCTGCGCAGCGTTTCGCTCGAGATGATGCGAGAGCTCCAGCGCCAGCGCCAACGAGCAAAGGGTGTTACGCTCGAGGTTAGGGCCATGGCGGACGCAGTCGCCGAGGCGCTCGCGGCCGGCGGCGCGGAGGCGACCGAGCATGGGCTCGAATCCACCTTCACGTCACAAACCGACTCGGGTGAGGTCGACCCAAGCATGCTCAAGTACATCGAGGAGCAGATGCGCAGCGGCGGCGGCGAAAGCAGCGGAGCGGCGGCTGGCGCGTCGCTGGCGACGCTCGATCCCGAGGAGGCGGAGCTGTACGTGGTGCCTGCACACCTGCGCGGCTTCAACCCAAAGCCAGAGCACAACGCCGTCGAGGATTCGGCCAACAGGTGGCTCGCAGGCATCGCTGAGGTGCCGCTGGGCACCGAGGCGAGGATGACAGTCATCGAAGAGACAGAAAAAGCGAAGCGGGCGATGATGGCCAAGCGCGAGGGGAAGCGCGCGCACGAGCCACCGCAGGAGGGCCACGAGATGATCATCCCCGCCAACTTTAACAGCAACTTCCATCAGCACCGGCGTGAGTTTGCGATCGCCCGCAATGCGGCCTCTAGCCACGGCCGCGGCGGCGGGCGCGGCGGGCGTGGAGGGCGCGATATGCAGTCGGACGGCTCGGCGTACGGCAAATTCAAGGCGCAGGTACGCAACAGCCATCGCTAAGTGGCCTGCCCTGCGACAGACTGTGTGTGTTCGACGGCCTCGCGCCTCGGTCAAGGTCGTACGATACGTGTTTGTCCGCCGGCGTTCCCGGTCGCGGCCCGCGCAAGTAAGGAGCTCTAAAAGGTGTAAAAGTAAAACATGCCTACAGAGCAGCGAACACGTGGCGAGGGGGATGCCCCCAGGCATACAGAGCGCGTACGGTGATACGAAATGTTTCGGTGGTTTGGCGCCGCCGCCCGGCGGTCTGGATACTATGGCATACTTCTATGGGTCCCTCTCGATTATACCCGGAATTATCATGCCCGCCGCGCGTCCCTCCGTCGACCTTTGTGAGATGATTGGGGCCTATCTTGTGTATATTATGGTTGACTGCTACCCCCAGGGTTGCGCTTCAAAGCTCATGTACCCGGCCAGGAGGGATGACTTCGCAGCAACAATTCCGCGTCTTGTTGCCCGCGCTCAAACCAACTCCTCAAAGTATTGGGAGAGGCGCCGAGCGTGTGCCTTGCGGCCACGAGATTGTCGCGGGAGAGGTAGCAACGCAGACCTGCGAGCGACGGCGCGATGAACGGCACCTTCAAAGATCCGTCTGAAGGGCACACGTGCACGTGTGCCCTGCTCGCCGAGTTGAGCTCTCCACGAGGCCCACTGACGGGCGCGACCGTTACGAGCGCCAGCTGCAGCTCCGGAGGAGGAGTCGGGACGGCTGCGGTCAGCCCACCATCCACGAATACTCCTCCGTACGGAGAGTAAGGCACTGCCTCATGGTCGTGACTCATGCCACCCCACTCGCACGCTGATGGGATCACAATGCCTTCACCCTCTGGATACGTAGGTGGATTTGATGGCGACTTTAATAAGTCAAATGGATGTGCAGAGCGTGGAATGGTCGCTGATGCTAGAATGCATTGCATCAGTTGCGCACTACCAGAAAAGTGCGCAAAGAGCGCCCGGCGTCCCGTGCGGCACTCTGTTGCACCGATGAAGAGAGAGCCGGACACTCCACGTACGGCCTCCTCAAGAATCGGAGGGACTCGCGAGTTGGGAATCGGCCCGCGCTCCATGGCGATGGGCAGCTTCACGCCCAGAGCTCGCGCGAGCCCACCGAAGCTGTCGCACTGCAGTGCGCTCTCCTCCACGAATGCTTCAAGATCCTCATTTTGGGGCAGGAGAGCGCACACGGCTGCGGCAATTGCGCCGCCCGAAGCACCAGCGTACGTCACGATATTCGGAGCCCATGCGCTTTGCCTCAATATCTTTGCGACGCCGAGATGGTAGACGAGGAGATGACCAGAACCGGAGAAGGAGATGCCGATGGGCCGCATCAATTTTCGGAGAGAGTGAACATGCTGCTGCTGTTCAACACAACGCGCGCACACTCTCCAGAGTGAACATAAATCCATTGGCTGTGAAGATTGCGTCTCTAAGGGCTATGAGCTGGAGCTTGTGGGGACCCGAGAAGGCACCCACTCACAGTTGATAAGGTCGAGCCTGGAACTTTCCTGGTCGGTTCACAACGAGATTCGATGCAACGACGAGAGGTGGCCATCGTCGACGTGACGCCGAGCCCGTCCACCGAGCAGGCGCTTGCTGCCATGGCGACTGAACAACCATCCAAAACCGACGGGCCTCTTTCAAAAGGAAAGAAGAGTGACAAGCGTGATAAGTCCGAAGCACCGGCCACAACTTCGTTGCGCAGCCTCTATCGGTACTCGACGATCCTCGACTGGTGGCTGCTCGCATTCGGTGCGTTGGCCGTCTTGGTGTCTGGATCCAATCAGCCACTGCAACTCGTCGTCTTCGGACAGCTCATGGATAGCTTCAATGGCAACGAAGACAAGGAGGAGGTCCGGCAGCGCGTCTTTCTCTTTGCGGGCTTGTATGCCGCGCTCGGTGTGCAGCAGATGGTGACGAACTCAGTACAAACCTCGTGCTTCGCCAAAGTCGCAGCGCGCCAGGCTAGCTTCCTGCGCCAGGCATACTTTCGCGCCCTCGTACGCCGTCCAATTTCCTGGTTCGATGGGCAAGATCCGGGCGCACTCGCGTCGTCGATCATGGACAAAACAAACCAAGTGCAGGTGGGCATTGGAGACGATCTCGTCAAGCTCATCCAACAGACGCTCGCGTTCGTCATCGGCCTCGGCGTCGCTTTCGTATTCTGCTGGCAGGTTGCCGCCGTTGCGGCCGCGGCCGTGCCAATCCTCGCATTCGTCATCGGCGTGGCTAACGTCGCCTATGGCCGTGCTACGAAGGGTTCAAATGACGTTCTGGACGCGGCAACGTCGACGCCACTCGAGGCCATCGGTGCGATCCGCACGGTGCAAGCTCTCGGCCAGGAGCGCAGCCTGCTCGAGAAGTACCGAGGCCTGTGTACCACGGCAGCCGAGCACTCAATTCAGATGGGGCGCGCCCGTGCCGCTCTTGAGGGAACAATCGCTCCCATCATGTTCTTCATGTTTGGCAGCTGCCTCTGGTTCGGCTCCTCGATGATTGCGGATGACGCCGACCGCGACCCGGCCTGCCGTCTCGTGCGCTTTTACAACAGCTCCTGGGAACTTCAGAGCCCAGACCCGATCGAATGCGTCACCGGCGGGTCTGTAATGACCGCCTTTCTCTCCGTGATCTTTGGGTTCATGGGTCTGCTGCAGGGTCTGCCCTCGCTCTCATCGCTCGCCGCCGCAAAGACATGCGGCGCAACGATCATGCATGCCATCGATCAGCCAAAAGACGCCATTGACGGACTCGAAGACGACGGCATCGTGCCGATTGAGCGGCCTTGCGGCAAGATCGAGCTCTTCAACGTTGAGTTCGCATACCCCGCGCGCCGTGAGTGCCCGGTCTACTCGAAGCTGAGCCTGGCGATCGATGCGGGACAGACGGTCGCCCTGGCT
>PJAB01001617.1:0-13278 GCA_002887195.1 Chrysochromulina parva
ATGCCGGGTAGATAGGGCGGCTGAGGCGGCGGCCTGTACGGTCGAGGGCCGCAGTCATAGCAGTCGGTGCCGTAAGTGCAATAGGCGAACTCCGCTCCGGCTCCGCCGTCATCGCAGTTGAGGTTGTAGATGTAGGGACATTCGTTGTACAGGTCCGCGCAAATCCCCGGCGGGGGTGATGTCGGCGGCGGCGGCGGCGGCGGCGATGGCTCGGGCGGAGTTGGAGATGGTGGGGGCGGCGGGGGCGGCGACGGCTCAGGCGAGGGTAACGGGGGAGACGGCGCCATGCCGGGTGGATAAGGAAGCGGCGAGGGCGGAGGTGGCGAGGCTGGTGGCAGGTTGGTGGCGGAAAAGATGCGCACCTCTGCCAGGTTGAGAATGCGATCGTCGCCTGGCAGCACGATGGTGACGTGCCGACCAGTGATGCCGTGACAGTCGAAGGCAAAGGGACCGATCTCATCAGGGACCATCTGATTGTGAACGCCGCATGCCTCGGAGGTGGCTGAGTTATGGTCGCCCGGGGACTCGCCGACCCAGATTTGGAAGGTCGAGAGGCGGTCCTGGCAGCAGTCGTCCCGATTGTAGATAACGACGTGCCCGACATACGAGGCGGGCGCAGAGGGTGTGCCTCCTGGTACCCGGATAGACAGCCACTGCGAAGGGCCTGATTGCGTGTGGCAGAAGTTTTGCAAGTTGTCATCGATGCATTGGGAGGCCTCGTAATCATCGAGCTGACTGCTCATGATGGCGTTCAGGCGTGGTAGAGGATGCATTGTGTTGATAGGCGGTGCGGGCGAGGGAGGGGGCGGTGTAGGGGGCTGGGGGGGGACGTGGGGTGGTGAAGGGGGGCACGGCGGCGGCGAGGATGGCGGCGGAGAAGGCGGCGGCGGCCGTGGTGCCATGCCGGGTGGATAAGGCGGCCTCGAGGGCGGCGAGATCAATGAACAGATAGTGAAGCCGGCTCCATTGATATCGTAGTCGCTCGACCAGGTCACAAGTGTTCCGGCGGCCACTTCCACATTCATCGGCCCGGTGTCGCCGGAGTACGCGGTGTCTCCAACCGTGATGAGATCCCAGCCCCCCTCGGTTTCAAACTCGATGGTGGTGATCGTCATCGACATTTCCGCTCGCATCGTGCAAGCCTCGTTGATACCATAGTTTCCGATGCCATCGGTGATGCACAACCCGTCGGACGAGACCGAACAATACGATGAGCCCGAAACAATCGTCCAGCGGCATGGTGGTGTAGAGCTTCCATTCAAACACCATGAAGGCGGCACGGCTGGTGGCGGCGGCAGGGGCGTTGGGGACGAGGCCATCAAAGAATCGAACTCCTTGGGCCTGCACCCTGGGGAGGGCAGCACACAAGAGTAGAAGTTTGGAAACTCCCAACCAAATGAACCAAATTTGGTAAAAATCGAAGCACGCACTCTCGGCCCCACGGGAACCGCACTCCTATCACCCACGTGTACAGACCCGCGGAGCGCCCCGCAAACGTCGGCGCTCACGTCGTTTACACCTCGGTTCCTCGAAGCTTGCGAGTCGACGGTCGCCGTGAGGGTGGCCGGTGTGGAACGGCGCACCCTCCATCCCATCACCCGGTCGGGCAAGGCGTCGAGCTTCGCGTGCTCGCGTGCCGCGGCGCGCCGCGCGCCAGATGTGCGCCAGATGCGCGTCAGCCTCGCGTACTCCCGCGTCTGCAGCCGCTCAGTCGACCTTGACGGCGCCGTAGATCTGGAGTACAAACCACCAAGAGGCGAGGAAGCCGACGGTGCCTGTGGAGAGCGCGAACAGCGTTGAGGTGATGAACATGTAGCAGAAGTAGAGCATCGTTGAGACGACGCCCATGATCTCGAGCGTGCCCGAGAAGTAGACGAAACTGTAACCGAAAAGGAAGAGGCCGGCCGAGCCCGTGTTGAGGAAGGCGCGCCACTGCCACAGGTAGTTCTCGTTGCACAGCTGGAAGTAGCAGAGCACGATCGCCATCTCTGCGCACGTGATCACCAAGATGAAGAGCACGAGCGCGAGGAAGCCGAAGACGTAGTAGAAGCGCTGCAGCCAGACGGAGCTCATAATGAAGTAGAGCTCGATGAAGACGGCGCCAAAGGGTAGGATGCCGCCCACGACCATGGTGAACAGCGGGTGGAGGTACCACGCCTGGCTCGGGATGACGCGTGGGACCATGTTGGTCTTCACCGGTGGGTCGGCCAGCGTCTTGCGGTACCCGAGCCACACGCCGACCCACACTAGCGGGAATGAGATGATGAACCACATGCACAGGAGCGCGAAGAATGTGCCGATGGGCACCGCACCCGAGGACGCCTTGCCCCAGATGAAGAAGTTGAGCAGGAAGAAGATGCCGAAGGTGATGCCCGGCCACAGGAAGGCCGTCAGCAGCGTGAGCGCCTTCCATTGCTGGCCCTTAAAGCTCTTGTACGTGAGCGAGGCCGCGTAGCCCGCGACAGAGCCCATGAGAACAAAGAGGAGCAGCGTGACGGTGAGCATCGAACCGCGGTTGGCGGGCGAGAGGAAGCCGAGCGCCGCGCACGCAATCGAGATCGCCGACATGCACAGCAGCTGCGAACCCGTGCCGACTGAGCACGCGAGCAGCGTTGCGTTCGGCGGCGTTCGCAGCACATCAGCGTGCACGAGCTTCCAGCCACTCTCCTCAAGCAGCTCCTCCTTCTCCTCAATCGAGTTGTACTCGGCGAGGTCGCGGCGCAGCGTGCGCACCATGATCATCGCCACGATCCCGGAGAGCAGGAAGACGATCACGAGCGAGTTCAGGATCGAGAACCAGTGCACTTGGTCGTCGCCCATGTATAGGTACAGGTCCCAGCGCGAGGCCCACGCAATGTCCGAGTGTTCCCACACGCAGTCGTATGTGAAGATGACCTCGGGCGACCACGCGGGCATCGGCGGCAGCTCGGGGCGCAGCGGCACCGACGTCAGCTTCGGCTCCTTGGCGTTCCACTCGCCCGTATACTCGTGCTTGACTGAGTAGGCCTCCACCTCGAAGCCCACGATGCGCGCGCCTGGGAAGGTGTCACTCTTGTGGTACTTGACGATGAAACGCAGGTGGTTGTTGATGTACGGCTTGTTCGCGTCGGTGCCCGGGATGTCTTTGGAGCCCATGAAGCCCAGCCGAAAGCCGCGGTCGTACATGTCCTTCTTAGTGCCGTCAGGCATCTCGGCGATCATCTTGGTGGCCGCGGGCAAGTTGTCCATGATCATGTGCACGCGGTAGTCCTGCCGCACCTTGGTCGCGAGATTCTGCTTCTGCTTCTTGTCGAGCACCGACCGGCACGCGATCTTGAACTCCGACCGGCCCATGTACAACTCGTACGGCGAGTTCTGGATGATCGCGCCCGACATGACCTCGCCCAGGTTTTCGGCCTGACGCGTCACCTCCTCCGGCTTGCAAAAGGGCAGCGAGTAGTAGTCGTACGGAAGTTGCGTCTTGGGCGAGCTGAGCTTGTGCACCTTGACCTCCACGCGCTCGCCGTCGGCGTACTGCCGCGGCGCCACACCAGGCAGGTAGAAGGCATTTGCTGCACTCACAAGCAGCACCAGCGACAGCGTTGGTGTGACCTGCGTGACGCACAAAGGAGGACAGCCGTGAGCGAGAGGAACCTTCGCGAGAACCGGAGGCGCGAGCTATCTGCGTGGCGTAGCGTAGCCGTGCTCACGGCTCGCAGCGAACAGGCTGCGCGCAGAGACTCTCTGTTGGCCTGCTGGCCTGATTGCTGGCGCCGGTGGCTGCCGCCTGCTCCTTGCTGACAGCGCAGCCAGCGTAGCCAGTGTGCAGCCGCTGATGCACGCAAGAGTGTGGGGTGCAGTACGCGCGCTGCGTGCACGCGTGTGCCGCCGTGGCGAAGCGGCGCCGAGCGTACCGCTTTACGCATATTGCCGGCGCAGCGCAGTTCCGCGGAAGGTGTGAAGGAGCACTACGCCAAGGCCAGCCTAACCGGAAACATTTTTGCTGTGTTTAAAGTTTGTCACTAGTTTGGCTCGGAACCCTCGGAAAAAATGGACTCCTCGCGAACGGCTGAGGAGATCGCCAACGGGTTCAGCCTGTTTGACCTCAGTCATAACACCGAAGAAGGGAACAGCTACTTGGATCAGCGCAATGGCCGGCGCCCACCGAGTTTGCAATCCTATGGCTCCGGTAGTGCGCCTCCTCTGGATCCGAGCGCAGCACCCCCTCGGCCACGAGCGGCGGACCTCCATGTGAATGGAGTGCCGAATGCGCTGATGACGCTCGGCCGTCAGGAGCTGATGATGCGCGAGGCGGAGGTGAATCGAAAGATTATCGTGCGCTCCAACAATCAGCAACGTGTTGGGCTCACGGGTGTTGAGCTTTCGCAGTTGCACAACCAGCTGACAGGGATCACGACAACGTGCACTCTCATCATCGGATTTTCGATGGGGGCTCTCTCGGCCGACCTGCTAAGCGCAATGGGCGACGACAGCTCGCTCTTTTGCATCTACAAGTCGCCTGGCGCCGCAGTGCTCTCCGGTGTGTTCATCCTGTGCACAATCACGTGCATCTGCGCGTGCTTCACGATCATCGCATGCGTGCAGATCATCATCTTCCAGAGCGAGTGCGCCCTCTTTTCTCGCTCCATGTCGCACGCCATGAACGAGGTCGCCGGCAAGCGCGTCAATCTCACGCAGCAAGTGGTTCGCATGACGCAGCTCCTCATGTACGGCGACGGCGACAGATCTGCTGAGGTGAGCACCCTCAAGCCGTCGCCGAGCTCGGGGCCCTCGGCGCCCTCGAACATGCGCTGGTTTGGGAGGAAGACCGTTATCTCGACAAGCTTCAACGCTGGCAGCGTGGACGCTGACACCGGGCTCAGCTTACCGCCCGAGGCTCGGCGGCGCCTCGAGTTGTGGGCTCGGAAGCGTTTGGAGCAGCAGGTGGCTCAACCGGAGCGTGCAAAGAATCGTAAGTCGAATGGGCTCTCCTTTGGCTTCACCATCTACATGGGCCTCGCCGTCGCGCTCTCGAGCTTCTTCGTGAGCGTCGTCGTCCTCGTGTGGATCTTTCTGGGCCCGCTAGTCGCGTGGCATCATGTGTCCGTGGCCAATGCGTCGCTCTCCGGCGCGGACGAGAATCCCTTCCTCATGCAGACGCAGGATGGCGAGTGGAAGACTCGCTGCCTCGACCCCACGAACAACGACGATGTCGCCTACATGCAGATGGTTGGCACGGCCATTTCGTCCTGCTCGACGGCCGTTTTCATCATATATGCCATCATCGGCTCGCGCCTCGCCCGGCAGACGCATCACCGGTACTCCCTGAGCTCGCTGCTCGCGCTCGCGATGAACGACGAGGCGGGCACGAGCGACGGCAACATGAGCTTTGAGGTCGACGAAACCTCCTGCGATACCTCCGACACGGCCGCCGGGCAATGCACGCGAGCAGTCAGGCTTAACAGGCGCCCGCAAGGTCCAGTGTTAAGCGCGTGATGGTCTTGTCGGTGTGGTCTTTGCGGACGCTCAGCTACGGTACCCTGGGGGCGAGTAGGGATGCAACTTGGAAAAAGTCGTTCACCAGACGCAACGCCTGAGTGGGTGCCTGCAACGGGGTGCAACCGCGGCGGGCCAACGACATCGAGTCTCTTTCGATGCCGTCCACCTCCGTGCCGAGGCTATCGCTATCCATGCCGGGTTCCCCATCATCGAAAATCGTCTGCGCGTCCGAAGCGCCAACCGCACGCAGCGCGCCGGTGTCCCGCCAAACGTCGCGCCCGAGCATTCAAGTGCTTGCTCGGCCGACAATGGCGGCTCACGCCAGGCCATCCACCGCGCGCAGTCATTCTGCAGCGACGCGTCCGGCGTTGAAGGTGCACTCGGCACGTACGCTATCTCATCTGACAAAGGGCGCAATCCCCACCTCGCTCATCGAAGCGCCTCGCAAAAAGCACGTGCCATGCACCCATTTCAGCACATCCAGCTCGGGTACGGCAAGATCGTCGCTCCTGTATGGCACGCGCGCGTTGCCTGAGCAGACCGGAGCAGACAACCTTCTCTGTCGTATCTCAGTCGACCTTGCACAACTCAAGGGCGATCCTCAAAAGCTCGAGGCTGTGCGCCAACGCCTGACGCCGCGGCAGCCGCTCACTCTAGCGCTTCGCTCGCGCGTTGAGGCGCTGAAGAGCCAGCTGCACACCAAGGACGCGCGCATCGCCGAGCTCGAAGCGACTCTACATGGCAGTCGATCGACGACCGCCAGCAACCACTCGTCGACCACTAGCGGGCCCTGCTCGCCGACCGGAGAGGACGATGCTTCTTCGGAAGCGGAAGCCGAAGCTGTCCCCTCTTCCCAGGCACCCGTTGGCCAGGCCACGAGGGCCGAAGCCGAGGGTTCATCACCCGGTGCGCACGAGGAGGAGCGGGATGAGGCGCTCGACGAGGACTGCGACCGTGTCCTCTCGATGGCCTCTCGGGTGCTTGACTTTGACGTCTGTGCGGCGCCACCGCCGCCGCCCGCGCCGCTCGCGCCACCGCCCGCGCCGCCAGCGCGACCACAGGCGCCTCCGCCTCCACCGATCGCCACCGTGCATCCGATCGAGTCAGATGCCCCATGTACCCAAGCTCCCTCACCCGCCATCCTCTCAACTCCGCTCTCATGGGAGGCGCCCGTCACGGCGCCCGCGCTCGCGTCGCCGGCTATGTCCTCGCGCCCCCGATCGCCCCGATCACCGTGCCGCACGCCGCGGGAGGATCGGGTCTTCGACTACTTCGCCGGCCAAGCTTACGGACGCACCTCCTTCATCGTCGAGGTGTTCGCCGAGGAGCGCGCGCGCCGCGAGGCGGAGGAGGCGGAGGCGGAGGCGGCGCGTGCAAGTGCCGCCGAGAGGCGCGCGATCGCCGAGGCGGCGTCCGAGCGGCTGGCAGCGCCGAGGCAGCGCCGAGTTCAGCCTCTTTCCAGCGCAGCCTTCGAGCGCCGTACGCGAGACGCCGAGAAGGCGAGGCCCGAAGCCGCGCTTGACTTCGTTCGGATCCCCGAGAAGCGCGAGCGTTACAAGACGCCCGCCACCAGGGCGGCAGAGGCCAAGGCCGCCGCGGCGGCGCAGGTGCAGGCCGAGAGCGCCGAGCACAGCCCACGTTGCAGCAGAGAGCCGCTCAGTGCCCGTCCCGTTGTTGTGTCTATCGAGGAGCAGGATCAATCAGAGGGAAACGAGACCGAGGATGACGAGGAAGAGATCGAGCGACTGCGCTCCGAGCAACTCTTGATCCGCCGTCTCTTGTAAAGATGTAAACGTTTGTAAGAGCATGGTGAGTGATGAGTGCATTGAAGTTATAGTGGAGCCGGACCGTTTGAGATGGTGAGCGCGGGGAGGAACCGCGACTTTTTACTGACTGACTGACTGACTAATTTTATCCTGCGGGTCCCCATCCCTCGCCCCCTGGGCCCATATTGAAGAGCCAAATGATTAGAGATTACGCAAATGTGAAGAGCTCTACTACATGTAATGAAGAGCGTGGGTTTCTTTACGAAAAGGTCAGCTCAGAACGACACAGGTCGACGCAACCATTACAAAAGTAACAATCGGCCGCACTAGCCACTAGCCCAGGACCTACCCAGAGCCACTACCACACGTAACACTTAACGTAGAACAGTGCCGAAGCACTACCACACGTAACACAGCACTAACTACCACACGTAACACGTAACTATCACACGTAACTACCACACCTAACGCTCAGGACGTGTGAACGTTAACACGACAAACGTTGTTGAGAACGCGGTGAACCTTGTTCGAAGGAGCAGAGGGCACCCGCCAGCTACTCGCGCCGATGGACCAGGTGCGCAAGCCGCGATTGCTACTCGGTTCCACGCGCCGCCGCTGCTAACTCGCCCTCCCACACTCTGCGACCGCCGCAGGTCATCCTCGAGGAAGACATCGACGACAACTATGAGCCGACCGAGGCTGAGATCGACGAGTATGCGCAATGGCTGGGCATGACCGATGAGGATGCGCCGCTACGCTGGATCGCGCGCGAGGGGCTCAAGGCGCCCCTGCCCGAAAACTGGAAGCCATGCAAGACCGGCGAAGCAGGCGAGGTCTACTACTTCAACTTTGCGACAGGCGAGTCCGTGTGGGACCACCCGTGTGACGAGCACTACCGCAAGCTCTTCGAGGAGGAGAAGCGCAAGCGTGCGCTGGCGCGCGCGGCGAGCAGCCGTGACCGCCCTGATCCGCATTCGGGCCGGGCGGCCGCCGTGGTCGCCCCCGGCGCGTCGCTCAACAAGCTGATGCCTCTCGGCTCGCTAGGAGGGCCAGACCCTCTTGGCCGCGTGGGTGGCTCGCGCGACCGCACGGCAGCCGCGGCGCCGGCGGTCGGCGGCTCGCGCGACCGGACGGCGGCGCCGGTGGTTGTGGCCAAGTCGGGAGCCGACCGCCACGAGCGCGAGGACAAGGCCCTCGGCGGGCGCGAGCGCGTCGACGCCTCGGTCTCCTCGGGCAAGGAGAAGCCGTCAAGCAAGGATGTTAAGTCGAGCAAGGAACGCTCGAGCGCCTCGGGCAACCGCTCGGCCGACTCGTCGGGCGACTACTCGGACGTGCTCTCGAGCTCGATGCGCTCGCAGGACAGCCCGCGCGACGGCGGTTCGACGACCGAGCTCGAGCGCCGGCACAAGCAGGAGATCAAGGAGAAGGAGCGTGAGCACAAGGTGGCGCTGCAAGAGCTGGACGCGCAGCACCGCAACGAGCTGCGCCAGATGCGCCAGCGCCTCGCCGCGCAGGCCGAGGAGGAGAAGCAACGGCTCTCAATGCAGGCAGAGGAGGAGGCCAAGGAAACGGCGCGGCGCATCCGGGAGGAAGGCGACACTGAGGCCGAGCAGCTCGTGGCGAAGGCCAAGGAACGCAAGGAGCGCCGAGTCAAGGACGCGCGTGAGGAGGCCGAGCGGCTCGAGAAGAAGGGCGAGATCGAAGCGCGCCAGCTGGAGGAGGATGCGCAGGAGGCGGCCGCCAAAGCGAGCAAGCGTGCCAAGGAGAAGCGGGAGAGCCTGGAGGCCGAGGCCGAGGCCGAGGCGGAGCGGCTGGTGCGGCAGGCCAAGGCGGCCGCCGACGCCAAGACCGAGGCGGCCGTCGCCGACGCGAAGGCCGAGGCGGCCGCCAGCCTCAAGCTCGCCGTCGCCAAGGCCGAGGCCGAGGCGGCCGTGGCGATCGAGGCGGCGGTGACCGAGGCGAAGTCGGCCGCGAAGGAGCGTCTCCAGGCAGCTCTCAAGGAGGTCGAGGCAGCCCAGGCGCAGCAAGAGGCGGCCGCGCTGCAGCAGGCGAAGGCGAAGCGCGAGGAAGCCGCGGCGGCGCAGGAGGCTGCGGCGGCGACAGCCAAGGCTATCGCCGACGCTAAGGCTGCCGCAGCGAAGGAGACGGCCGCGGCATTGGCGAAGGTGGAGAAGGAGGCGTCCGCCGAAAAGGAGGCAGCCGTGGCGGCGGCGCTGCAGCGTGGTCAGTCGGACAAGGCCACGGCGGTCGCGGCGGCCACGGACGCGGCCGCGTCGGCCGAGGCGCTGCGCCGGGCGCAAGAGGACAAAGCACGCGCGGAGGCGGAGGCGCAGCAGGCGCGTAAGGCACTCGAGGAGCTGCGAGCGACGACGCAGGCGCAGGCGGAGATGACGGCCAAGGCGCACGCGCTCGCTCTGGACGATGCCAAACAGGAGGCGGTTGAGGCGCGCGAGGCGGCGGTGAAGGCACGCGAGGCGGTTAAGGTGGCCGCGTCCGCCACTTCAAGCGACGAGGTGAGGGCGCAAGCGAAGGCGGAGGCACGTGCGGAGGCCAAGGCCGCAGTCGAGGCTGCCATCGCCATCGAGCGCGCGGCGGCCGAACGTTCGGCGGCGGCAGAAAAGGCCGCCAAGGCCGAGCTGGTGGCACTGCGTCTCGACTACGAAGAGGTCAAGACACGCCGCGCGTCCGACCAGAACGAGGTGACGTCGGTGCAGACGCAGCAGCTGCGCGCGCAGCTCACGCAGTCCCAGCAGGAGACGCGCAAGGCGAGGGCGGCCGCAGAGGCCGGCGAGGAAGCTCTCGCGGAGGCCAAGGCGGAGGCGGAGGCGGCCAGGACGCAGGCGCAGGCGGCCAAGGCGGAGGCGGAGGAGGCCATTGCGGAGGTAGCCAAGGCCAAGGCGAAGGCGGAGGCGGCCAATGCGGAGGTAGCCAAGGCCAAGGCGGAGGCGGAGGCGGCCAATGCGGAGGTAGCCAAGGCCAAGGCGGCCCCGGCGCCCAAGGTGTCGCCTGTGGCGGAGGCCCCGACTGAGGGCGCGGGCTCGGCGGAGCTGCGGCGCCAGCTGCAGCAGGCGGAGGAGCGCGTGGCGTCTGTCTCCGCGGAGCTGCGCGAGGTGTGGAAAGAGCTCGCCGAGGAGAAGGCAGCCCGTCAGCGGGCCGAGGAGCGCGCGGCCGAGGCGGAGGCGCGTTCGGGCGCGTCGCTCAAGGAGGCGGAGCGTCAGGCCGCCCGCGCCAAGGAAGCGGCCGCCGCTGCGCTCAAGGCGACCGAGGGTGGCAGCGAAAGCGACCGACGGCTGCGCGAGGCCGCGGCGAGCGCGGCCGACGAGGCGGAGGCAGCTCGTGTCGAGGCATCGGCCGCTCGCGCCGAGGCGACGGCGTCCAAGCGCGCACTGAGCGCCGCGCGCGACGAGAGCGCGCGTGCGGCAGAGGCAGAGGCGCGGCTCACGGGCGAGGTGCGGCGGCTCAAGGCTGAGCTCGCGGCGGCCACTGCGAGGGCGGACGAGAGCGGCGAACGCGTGGCAGCACTCGAGGCGGAGAAGCAGCGCGTCAAGGCGAGTGCGAGCAGCGCCGCCGCCGAGGCTGAGGCGGCACACGCGGCGGAGGCGGCGGCGCTCAAGGCCGCCAAGGCTGCCAAGGAGCAGTTGAGCGCCGCCGAGGCGCGCGCGGATGAGGCTGAGCGCAAGGCGAGCGAGGCGGTGCGCGCCGCCCGCCTCGCAGCGGCCAGCGAGAGCGATGCCGCAGCGGCTGAGCTACTGAGCACCAAGCGGCAGTCGGCTGCCGAGCTTGCGAGCGCGAAGGTGGAAGCGAAGGCGATTCGAGAGGCGGCGGAGGATGAGGCGCACGCGATGCTCGCGAAGGCGAAGAGCGAACGCGCCACCGCCGCGGCCGAGGCGGCGGCGCTCAAGGCCGAGGCGGAGGCGATGCTTGTGGCTGCCAAGGATGCGGAGCGGCGAGCGAACTTGCGCGCGGCCGCACGTCTCGAGGACGACGCGGCGATGGGCGCGCGCGATGCGGCCGCGCGTGATGCGGAGACGGCCGCTCTGCGACGCACGCACGAGGCGCGCATGGCGACGCTGCGTCGCGAGCAGGAGGCAGAGGAGGCGGCGGCCGCGGCGGCGGTCGCAGCGGCGTCGGCGCGCGCCGCGGCGGCACGCAACGAGGCCGCCGCGCTTGAGGCGGTGCGCCGCGAGCACGAGGCGACCTCCAAAGCCCTGAAAACCGGGCTCGAGAACGACGCCGCCGCCGCCGAGCGCTCGGTGCGCGTGGGCCTCGCGGAGCTCGGAAGTGGCTCTCGTGCTGCTGCGCTCATCAACGCCGCCGCGCCGCCGGCGAGGGGTGATGCATTCAAAAAGGGCGAGCCGGCCGCTCCTGCTTTGGCCGAAGGCGGCAGCTTCTTCTCTCTCGAGGCGGCGCATGCGGAACACTCCCGGCTCAAGCAGGTTCGCGCCTTTTTGCGCGCACAGGCGCGCATGATTAAGAGTCGGCAGGCGCAGCTGCATGCGGACCAGCAGGCCTGGAAGCGATCGATGCGCGCGCTCACCACGGCGGCGCACGGCGGGCCCGAGCACGAGCGCATGCATGCGATCATGCGCAAGCTGCGCCACACCCTCGAGCGGCAGGCGAGCACACTCAACGACGACACGGAGCACCTGCAGAGCTGCTTCCTGTGGATGCGCCAGCTCGAGGCGGCCGCCAAGGCGCACGTGGCCAACGCCGCCGCGGCCGGCAAGCCGGGCAGCGGAGCGGCCGACGAGCTCGACGACGACGATCTCGACGAGGCAGACGCGCTGCTCCGGGGAGGCGCTCTGGCAGATCTCGAGGGGGAGGCCGAGATGGCCTCGTACGGCTTTGCGATGCCGCCCTCGCACCTGGCCACGGGCGCGCACCCGGCGGCCTCGGCGTTTGCCGCGGCGCCCCTCGCCATTGCCCACCACCAGCAGCAGCAGCAGCACAGGTACCGCTCGCCGCGCCAGCGCTCCTCCGCTCGCGACCTGCCGCGCCACGCGTCCTTTGAGACCGTCCGAGGCGTCGCTGCGGCGCAGGAGAACCTTCGCGCTGCACAGGCGGCCGCCGCCGCCGCCTCATCGCGCCATCCGCGGAGCGCGCGCCACCACGGCACGGCCGATCCGTACATGGCCAAGGAGCATGAGATGGGTGCACTGCTTGAGGCGCACGGGCGCTGGCTCCACTCGCTTGCGCGCGAGGTGCAGCCGCCACCCCCGGGGATGCCCTCGCACGCGTGGTGAGAATGAACAAGGACGAGATCGGATCAGATCGAGATCAGATCAGATCGAGATCGGATCAGATCGCCTCTGGGGCCCCCCGTCAGCGCGTGTGAGAGGGATGTACGGTGACGGATGTACCGGCGAGGGTAGGGGCAGGCTCCTTCCGGCGCAGGCGGAGCCGGGTCACGGTCAGTCAGGCCGCAGTCAGGCAGTGGAGGCCCGGCAGTGGTAGCAGCGCTAGCAGCGGTAGCCCCTGGCCCGATGAGCGATGTGGGTGTGCGATCCAGCGCGGGCAGTGAGATGGGGCGTTGGACATGGCGGTCGCGCGGCCAGTGCCGAGCATGTGACGCGTCGGGTCAGATCCGAGAGCGAGCAGAGGCCGGGCGCGAGGGAGGTGTGTGCCGTGCGGGGTGTGAGAAGTGAGATGTCACTTGTCACTAGCGGGGACCCTGACCCGCTCCTCCCCTGCCGCCGTGGTCTTCGTGCTGTAAAGGCAAAGCCGAGCGTCCTGTAGGTTTGGTTAAGCGGGAGCTCCAGCGCTCGCGTAAAGTGTTCAGCTATATCAAGTGTTACGTCCTATAAGCCTGAACCTTTTCTTCCGGAGCCGGTGTTCGATATCACGCCACACGCGCGCGCCGCGCCCCCACAAGCCCACTCTGCCACCCGGCACATACACAAGTCTCATACACTCGTGACGTTCGTCGCGTCCCTGCGTATACACAGCGTCGGGTGCGTATACGCAGGTAGGTGCGTATACGCACCCGACGCCGCGTTTACGCACATGTGCTTGTACGCGGGTGTGGGTGCGTATA
>PJAB01001618.1:0-13269 GCA_002887195.1 Chrysochromulina parva
CGACTCGTGCATCGTGTGGCTCACGTGAGGTTTTAAGGTGATTTTAGGTAGTTACACGTGCCGAGGTGTCGAACCACCTGAGCCAGGCGGCTTGGCT
This sequence comes from Chrysochromulina parva, assembly GCA_002887195.1. NCBI lineage: Eukaryota > Haptophyta > Prymnesiales > Chrysochromulinaceae > Chrysochromulina > Chrysochromulina parva. Next base: position 98 of record PJAB01001618.1, read on the forward strand.
CACGTCAGAGTGGGCCATCTCTGTTCCCCGGGTCCGTGCCAGTGTGCGACGGGCGTCCCGCTACATGTCGCGCTCCAATTCGCGCGCGAACGGAGAGCTCACCGCGCGCGCTTCGCCTGGATGCTCGCCGCAAAGCCATCTGGGAGCGCCTTGGTGGATGCGACCAACTCGTGCAGCGCGGCCACGTCGGCGGTGAGCAAGGCCACGAGTTCGGTGAGGCGCGGGTCCGCGGGCAGCCCGAGCCCCGCAGCGAGGATATTGTCCACGTATTGCACGTCGGCGGCGAGCTGCTTGGCGCCCAGGAGGGACAGCTGCTCAAGAGCTTTCACGGCCTCGAGCAGCAGCGAGATCGTATGCGCTCCAACGGCCTCGAGCCATTCGGATGCGCCGTCGAGGTCACCCAGCCCGTCCTCGTCCGCCTCCTGCGCCTCCTCAACGGCGGCGACGGGGGCGGACGGTCGGCGCAGCGCCGCAGGCAGCCGCGTGAGCGTCGTGTCAGCCGCGAAGGGCTCGAGTTGTTGCGGAATCGCAAGGAGCACCTCGCCCGCGTGCGTGATGTACGACTGCGGCGTGGCTGAGAATGCGAGCATGGCGGCCGCGATGGCCTCGCTGTCGCCCCCCACGCTGCTGCCATGCAACGCGCCATGGCCGCGCCACACTTCAATCAGGGCCGCAGCATGGATGGAGCTGATGGCGGCTCCGATGGGTGCACAGATCGCTTCGAGGGCCAGCTGCTGCGCGGTGGCGAGCAGCTGGCCCGCGGCCGCGCGCGCGCGACGGAGGAGGCCGAGCCCCCCCGGTAGCTCGTCCCCTTTTGTCGGCGGCGCCTGGAGGGCGCTCTCGAGCTCCGCCGCCGCGGCGCGCTGTGCGTCCGTGTGGAGCGGTGCACTGGTGCACGCCCTGGCCGTTTGGCCGAGTGCCTTGTCGAATGCGGCCTCGGCCCGCACGAGCTTCTCACGCAACCCGTGCACTGCCCGCAGCAGCGTGAGCGCATCGTGCGCCGCCTCCGCCGAGGCCGTGCCGTCCATCGCAGGTGCGGCGGCCGGGAGCGCGCCGGGAGCGCGCTTGGCTGCGCCCGGGGCCTTGACACGCAGCGGAGGCAATGCCGTCGCGAGAGCTGCCGCATGAGCCTCGGTGAGGTCGCATAGGAGAGCGGCGGCGCCTGCGGCACCGAGCGGCCCGCCAAACTCGAGCGCGGCCGTCCAGGCCGTCTGCAGCACGCCCATGAAGGGCGCGGTCGAGCGCTCCAATGCCGTCGCCGCATGCGCCACGACGCGTCGCGCGCTGTCCTTGGGGAAGCTGGGCACGGGAGGCAGGCGCGCTGTGAAGAGGTGTCGTAGCGAGCGCGCGTACCGGCGCTGCGCCGGCTCGAAGGGGAGAAGCAGCGCGTCCGCGATCCGGCGCACGCCCGGTGCCTCGAGGCCGCCGAGATCGGCCGCGAGATGCCCGACACGGCGCAGGGCTTCAGTCCACAGCGCGCCCAGCCCGAGGAGGGAGGCGATGGCGGGACTCATCTCGTCCGCGGCGGGCGCGGCGGGCGCGGCGGCGGCGGGCGCGCTCGCGTCCGCGCCTTCGGCGGCGGCCGCGCCGTGAGCGTCGAGCGGCGCCGCGAGCAGGTCGCTCATCTGCGGCCCCAACGCCTCGAGAGCTTCGGAGAGTACGGCCGGGAGGAGCGACGCGTCATCGGGGAAGACGGTGGCGACCCACGCACGCTCCTTGGGCACCGTCTCCTCGAGGCAGCGCCAGAGCGCGCGCAGCGCTTCGGCCGGCTGCCCGCCACGGCGCGCCAGGTTCCAGCACTCGAAGATGGGTCCCTGTTGGCACTGGACATAGCACTCCCGTACCGTGGCCGCGCTCTGCAACCCGAGGAAGAGACCGCGCAGCCGGTGCACCGCGACGTTGTCGTGCTCTCGTACCGCCTGCAGCAGCTCGGGCTGCAGCCGGTCGAGCACCTGCGCTTGAAGCCCCTTGAGCTTCGCCGGCGCGTCGGGGAAGAGCCGCGCGAGCTGCGTCGGGTCGAGAGCCTCGAGCGCGCCGCCCAGCTGCACGACGACCGAAGCGGACGCGGTCGGATCGTTGCGCGCGAAGGACGCTTCGACGCTGCGCAGTAGATTGACGACGTCCTCGGCCTGCTGGAGCGTGCGCACCGCCGCAGCGAAGCGCTCGCGCAGCCGCAGAGCACCACGGAGCGTCGCGACGGAGGCCTCCGAGCGCTCCTCAAGCGCGGCGACCTCCTCGAGCAGCGTGCAGAGCTCGGCGCGGACAGCTCCCGCCTGCTCACGAACGATACCGAGCTCGCGAGAGACTGTCGGCGCCATGCCAGCCAGCTCGTCGCACCGGCGGCCAACCTCGTCGTTGACGTCTGCGGCTGAGAGTTGCAGCTTCGTGAGCAGAATGGAGAGGTGCGTTGTCAGCAGTGTCGGGGCGGCGGCAGTCTCCGAGGGCGCGGTAGCGCCCGCGAGCGCAGTGTTGACCCACGCCTTGGCTGAAAAATCACCCGAAGGAGCTGCGAAGGTGCTCAAGTCCATGAAAGGCTGGAGTTTTTATCGACAGCCGCAGAGAGCGCAGTGCGAGACCTGCGTGCGAGCAAGATGAAGATGACCTTTTTCGGTCATGTTTGTTCGTCTGTAAGATTGTAAGAGCCCCATGTGTTTGTTTACCCAATTGCGCATACGACGAAACTTCGCACAACACGTCGTAGCGCATTGTCGATCTTCTCTCGGCGCCCGGGCACTGGAACTCTATGCGCGGAACCCATGGGCCAACCCCCACATCGATGATCTGTCATCGTGCCCCTCCCGTGCGCCCGGCACCGCCGCCTCTCGCGCCGGCCAAGCAACCGCTCCGCGCGCTGCCCCTCACCCGCGCCGGCTCCATGGCCCGCGCTCAATGGCCCACTCGATGCACGAGCTCGCCCATCGTCAGCTTCATCGGCTCGTCAAAGTTGGTGACGAGGTTTGTAACGGCCTCTTTGAAGGGTGCGCCCGTCGCATGCAGGTTGAGCAAGAACGAGATGGCCGTGTCTAGGCAGGCCGAGGGCTCGGCGGCGTCGCCCACTTGGTCGCAGAGCATGCGCAGCGACGAGAGCAGCGTCGAAAAGGTCGGTAGCACCTCCTCCTTGAGTATACTGAAGAGCGCGAGGAGGGCCGACGTCACGGGTGCACACAGCTCCTCGTCACAGAGCGCAACGTACAGGTAGTCCTTGTTGGCCTTGAGCCACTCGCCCCACGCCACCTTGCCCTCGCTCAGATCGTGAGGTATGATGTCCGAGGGCAGCAACGCCGCGATCACCTCCGCGTGGGCAGGTTCGAGTGTGTCGAGCGAGTGCGCGCGCGCCGAGTCCATGAGCGCCTTGGCCACGTTGAGCTTCGGCCACACGCTCACCAGCGTGTTCGCGTCAATCGTGGCGCCGCCGGCGGTTGCGATGTGGACGTCCTCGTGAGACTTATCTGGAGACAAGAGGTCCGCGCGCATGTCGGCGGGCAGATCGAGCAGCGACTCGACAAAAGCAGGGAGCAGCTTGGGGTACTCGACGAGGACCTTGACGGCACAGGCGAGCGCGACCACCTGCGCCGAGGGCGCGCGCGACGCGAGCGCGTGCACGAGCAGAGCGACGACCGCCGCGGGGTCCTTCGGCACGGGGCCGATGCAGAGTAGCGCCGTGGCGAGCTTGGCCATGTTGGCCTGCGTCTCCCACCACGGATCCTGGAGGGTCGCGAGCTTGGGGAGAAGCTCGCAGATGATCGGCTGCTTGTTCGGCTGCATCTCGGCGAGCGACGCGAGCACGCCGACCGCCGAGGCGAGCAGCCTCGACTTTTTATCGAGCGAGAGCACGGCGTAATAGATGTACAGGTTGAACAGGTCGTCGGTGAAGACGGAGGCGTGCTCAAGCTTCACCAGGTGCGGCAGCAGCCAGAAGAAGCACGAGGGCTCGTCCACCGCGTTCTGCAGCGCGCGGATCGCGTCGATGTGGTCCTCGGCCGTCTCCGGCACGAAGGCGTACACGAGCGCGAGCAGCTGGGGCGCCTTGGCCGCAGTGGCGCTCCGAAGGAGCGGTGCGAGGAAGGGGAGGGCGTACGTGCTGAGCACGCGCTTGGCCGTCTCCGGATCCACGGCCACGAGCTCCTCCCCGAACTGGACCAGCAGCGCTACGATCGCTTCGTACGCGCTCGCGCCGTCCAGAGACGCCATGGCGGGCGTGAGCATGTCAAAGAGCTCCCACGCCTTTGCAGGCTCCTTTGAGACGGCCGCGGCGAGGGCGTGCAGTGAATGGGCAGCCGCCGTCTCGAGCAGCCGGACGACGACGTTCACGGGCAGCTGCACCAGGTTCGCCGCGAGCGTCGCGAAGCTGTTCGCGTTCGCCGCGCTGCCAGTGTATGACACGACGTCCGGGCAGTGGGGCAGCGTCAGCTCGCTCAGAAGAGCGCTCATTGCGCCCAACTCGACGCCTTGCGGCGGCGGCGGCGGCCCGGTGCCTCCGCCCATGTCGGCGATGGAGACGGCGGCTCCTGTCGCGGCGGCGGAGTGGTGCGACGAGCCCCCGTGCAGCGTCGCATCGCGAGATGCGCGCAGCTGCGCGATGTTGCGGTCGACCTGCGTCACGCGCACCTCCTGGAAACGGACTTGGGCCGCTTCGATCGTCTCCGGCACCGGCTTGGCCGGGCCGCGCATCATCTGCATCGACATCTGCGAGACGGAGGCGCCCGCGGGCATCGCGAAACGCGCTGGATCGGTCTCGCGCGCCGCGCGCTGCGCGTCAGTGTGGTCGTCGATCAGCGACTTGGCGCGCGACGCCGCTGTCGTCTGGTCGGCGAGCGTGGTGCTCATCTCCGACGCTTTGATCCGCGACTGGAGCAGTGAGGTGGCGTTGCTTTTCATGAACGCAGGGTCGTTGGCCGGGTCAGAAGGGTCCAGTTCCGTGTACTTGGGACCCTTGACCTCGCGCCCGGTGAGCAGAGTGTACACGATCGCAATCAGCTCTGCCGCCGCCTCAACGCTCTTGCAGTGCACGACGTCATTGATGAGAGCCGGTGGAATGTCGATGCCCTTCTTGGCGAAGAAGCGCTTGAGCTGTCCCCAGTTATCCAGCTTCCGAGTCAGGTTGCTGCCATTTTCGTACGAGTGCATCTCGACGTCCGCCACGTAGTAGCGGGAGAAGATCTCGGCAACAAGGAAGCCATTGCTGAAATCGCGTTTGACATTCTTCACCGAGTATGTGAGGTCCAAGCTCTGCAGCCACTTGAGTAGCTCACGCGGAAGGCCGCTCATGCTTTGCGCTCAGCACAGGCGACTGACAGAGGCTCTCGCACGACAACGACAACTCCCACCCGAACACACCATTTTCCCCACAGGTCGAGAAGCGTTCCCTGCCCTCTCTTGCCATTTTGTCGAACGCTAGGTGTGCTATCCCGTGGCTCAAATAGGGCGCTCCTTCAACCTCGCTGTGCGTGCATAGAGCGAACACGAGCTCCGAACGATGCACACCAGCGCCTCGGCCAGCCTGGCAATCTCGGACTCGCTCAGCAGCCAACGCCTCGCTTCACGGCACCGTCTAGAGCAGCAGTACGGCACAACGAGCGCGATGAGTGTGACGAGCACCATCCTCGACTACTCCGACGGACAGGAGCCCATCTGTACCGTCAAGCCTGCTCATCGGCCGCTCCACGCGCAGGTTACTTTACTCCTGCAAGAGCGCGAGTCGCTCCTCCAAGAGATTCAGGAGCATCGGCTTCGTAAGGAGGACATGGTTGAGGCGGTAACTTTCGGGCTGCGTGCCGACCGGGACAAGCTCGCAGCGGAATTGAAGGTGGTTGAGGGGAGTCGAGGTCGCATTATAAAGCATGTTGTGAGCGTGGACGACGAGTGCAAACGGTTGAAACTCGAGCTTAGAGAGCAGAAGGCGATGGCAGAGGCATCGCGTCGGGAGTCCGAGGAGGTCATCGAGCAGCTGAAGCAGAGGCTCGCAGAGACTCAAACGCATAAATCTGAAAACGATTTACGATTTGCGGATCGGGATCGTCGTCTCTCAGGCGAGCGGCGGCGCCTCTCCATGGACGTGGCGGCGCTGCAGGAGGAGCTTTCGTTGGTGCGAGCGACCCTTCAGCGGGCAGGCCTTGAGCTGGAGGGCGAGCGTGGTGCGAAAGATGCTTTAGACAGTCAGCTGAGCAGGTTGCTCGATGAGCGCCAGGTGCTCAAGGAGCGGCTCACAGCATGTGTTGCTGACAGAGACCGGCTGACCTTGGCGCTGGCCACGGAGCAGCGCCAGACTCTAGCGCTTCGTGCCCAGCTCAACGCACTAGCCCCAGAACTGCCCAAGCTCAGGGACGAGCATGCGCGAGCGCTTGCCGAGGAGAAGGCCACCGGATCGAGGGCGCTTGCGAATGCAAGGGCGAGGATTGCTGAGCTGGAGGCAATTTGCGCTGAGCAGGAGAGGCGACTCACGGCGGACTACCTTTCAGCTGCAGACGAACGCTCCTCGTGGCGAAAACGGGCATTGCACGAGGAAGCCGAGGTCAAGGAGGCGCTTGCGATGATCGAGCCGCTGCGAAAATTCCTCCAACAAGGGGGTGCTATTCTAGCCCAGGGGGCGAGTGCTGCCAATGAAATGCGATGGACGCACGAGGCAGCAGGTCGACGCGAGGTGGCGAAGCGGGCATGGCAAGCTGTGACTAAGGCAGGGGAAGCACTAGATGGCGAAAGTAACGCTGATGGCTCTCTTGCCGCATGGCTGATGCCAATGATCACTGCAGCGAAGGGCTACGCAACCGCCTCTCTTGCGCTCACGCAGGCGTGGCCTGAATAATGGAAAAGAAGCGCTTGAGCGGACGAGAACAAACTTTGTCATCTGAGGGATGGAGGGCCGCGCACAGGTTACCCGCAGGAGCATGTGGTGCATCCGCGATTCCGCGTCGGAGCGCGGGCGCGTTCAATATCGCGCAGCACGGCCTCCACGGCGCAGCGCCGAGCACGGATCTTTAAGCGCTATACACCGGTGCGCGGTGGGTGACTTCTATGTTTGAGCAGCAAACAGAAACACGGCCATTTTAACGCCCGATGGGCGATGGGCCTAAATCCCTAAAATCAAAAATGAAAAATCGCGATCGCAGCTTTTTTAAATCGCACTTGAAATCGCAATATCTCGCGTATCCCGCGATCGCCGGCCATGCGGATCTCTCCGCTCGCCGCCGCGGCGCGGAATCCGTCCGCAATACCATAGTCCATATCTCACACCCGGGAGGGCCGCGGGGAAATACGTAACACGTCGCGGATACCCGTATGTTCTATGTACACACGCGGTTCACGCGCATGCCGTACGCGACACCCCGACCCCCGCCGCGGCCGGGCGTGGCGTCGCGTGAACTCAAGCGTGAACACGACATTGGGCGTGAAACGCACCGCGCGCGGTGACGACCACGCGGGATGATTTCATATCGATCTCGATCGATCGTGGGACGATAAAGATAATATGTGAAAAAGTCGCGGAGGGTCTCGACGCTCTCGACTGTGTCAGTGTGACGTTTCCTCGCCGCCACGACAAGAATCCTGTCGCCCAAGCCGTGCCTCGTACGTTAGGCGCGTATAGTAGTCCCACGGGGCCCCGCACCGCTGAAAATGAGCTTAAACGAGCTCGCAGCCCCCGCGCTCGTCCCGCCGATGCTCTCGATGCTCGTGTAAACGAGGTCATCACCCATCAACCGTTGACCGCACTTCTGACTTCATCGCCCTCGTCCTCCGCCCCTTCCGCCCCAGAGCGCTGAGCGCCGATCATCGTCGATGCGTTCCGCCGCTGTTGCCTGAACAAGATCCTTGCGCCCAAGACGAGCATGGCATTCGGCGCAATAGTCCTGCCCGAACGCGCTCGTGAAAACGAGGTCATCACGCATCAACCGTCGCCCGCACTTCGCAGCGTCCGGGCCGCGCCCTTTGCGTCCGTCACACTCCACGAAATCCTCCTCCTCGTCGTCGTCGTCCTCCTCCTCCTCACCATCCTCCTCGGCGTGGTCATCCTCGTTATAGGCCTCCTCCGCCACCTCGACCTTCTCAATGGCCAGCGGTGCGAGTTTATGCTCCGATCTGCAGCGCTGAACTTTCGCCGCAAAGTTGCTGGCCGCGGGATCAAACGACTGCCAGCTCCCATCTGCATCCGTCTCATAGGCCGCAAGCGATTCGAGGCGACTATTCGATCCGACCGCCGCTGCGAAAGCACTGACCGCGGCTTCGTCTGCAAAGGAGAGACCCACACACTTGAGAGCGACGACAGCGAGCTCTCCGAGAGCGCGCGCCGCCGAAGCATCGAGCGAGCAGCCCGTCCCATCCATTCCGAACACGCGCAGTTCAGCGTTGCTTTGGGCTAGAGAGAGAGCCTCGCGCACCTGCGCCTCTTGCAGGGGCTCATCGCTGTCGTCCGGTGGGGCGACAAAAGCCTCGGTTCCCGTGCGCAATGCGACGGCTAGCTGCGGATCGAGCAGTGATGGTTCCTTAGACGAGGAGGATGCAAACGCGTTCGCGCGCGCCTTGGCCGCCTTGGCCGGCGGGGGGTCGTCCGTGTCATCGCTCTCGTCGCGTCGTCGCATTGTTCTGCAGCGGACCCCGCGGCCCCAGTACATCGTGTGAATGTGAATGATCGGTAGTTGCACTCGATGTGAATGCGTGTCTGAAGGCTACATAGTAAAACAGGACCACACATACATCTTGTACAGGAGTTCTACAGCGGGGCTCATGCAAGCGCAGCGCGTCCCCCGGGGGGGCGTACTACATGTACATGTACTGCTTTACATGACCTGTTCTGGGCTACTGGCTGCGCTGTGTCGATGTCTAACACACGCGGTGTCGCGGTCTGCGACACACGTGACACGAACAGGAACACCTAGAAAACTCGAACATTTCTAGTTTTCTACATACTACATTGGGGTGTTGGGTATGTCGATGGCGACGGGGGCCTGCTCGCACGCTCGCACGAACCTCACGAACAAACCATTGCAGACCACGCCAACTCCATCCCATTCAAGCTTCCGTCGGCGGGGATTTTCAACTTTCTCCCCACAACCCATCGGCGATTCCGTCGCAAAATTTTCTCGCGCTGCCAGTCGTGTGTGACCCCTTTATCATCCCAGGCGTAGCCCACCTTTCGTGGGTCAGCCCAGCCCAGAATGGCTGAGCATCCTACGGCTCAATCCGACGTGCGTGCCTCCTCACGTGATTGCAATTCGCCTCGCCGCGTCACCTAACCAATCTCGCCGTCCTCGCAGCTCGTGAACAAGGATGTTTGGGCGCACTTGCTGGGTGACGAAGCCGAAGATAGCGTGGTGATGCCCGAACCCGGTCCTGGAATCGACTCGGACATGGCGCAGCTGCCGCAGGACCACCTGCTGGGAGGGTACAAACGCCCTCGTGTGGCAACCTCGCTGTCTTCGACTGGTGGTGACAGTGTCGATGACCTACGGTTCCTCAGCAATGGCGAAGGCCTGGTTCATGGGTTCTCGTCCCTCGAGCTGTCACAGCTCATAAATCAACCAGGGGTGCGTCCGCGCGAGATCCCTGGCCCTCGCCCACAAGCAATCATACGCTGCCGTGCCTGCAGCAGCCCAGTGCAGCCCGGTGCAGCCCGTTGCCTGGTGACGCCTGTTGACGCCTGTTGCAGCCTGTGCCATCGCTACGAGCTGATGATGCCCTCTGTGCACGTGCCTTGCCACCCTTCGGCAGGCATCGGCGTCGCACTGGAAACTCACTTCGAGCAACGGCCCGTCGAACGCGCCCAAAACAGCGCCCCCATCGTTCGATCCGAAGAGCGCGGTTTTGAGCGAGGACTCCCCCTCGAAGCTCGTCGACCTAACTGAGGCTATCATGACCGGGGCCATCAACTCTGGGGAGATGGACATGCTCCTGCGCTCGAGTCTGCCCTCGCTCTCCCCCGGCGACCAGGGCCTGCTGCCGATGCCCAGCATACCGATGCCCAGCATACGGATGCCCGGCATGCCGATGCCAAGCATACCGATGCCCGGCATGCCGATGCCCGGCATGGACCCTCCGCCGCCCCCCGGGTGGCTGCCGATGCCGCCGTCCCCGAGCCAGTTCCCAATCGGTGCCCAGGGCTCGTCCCGATTTGGAACGGGCTCGTCCCCAGCCGACGGGAGCGTGCTCTTTCAGCTCCCCGCGGACTTGCAAGGCGCGCGTGCGTCCGCCGACCTCCAACGGCCGCTTTGGCGAGGGGTGCTCGACTCGGCGGAGCGCTTGACACAGCTGCTCGAGAGTGCACGCGTGCAACAGCCGCCTCTTGCTGAAACGGACCTGATCGCCCAGATCCAATCTCTAGTGGCCGTCTTTGTGCGTGTGCCTCTGATGACCTCTGATGACCTCTGATGACCTCTGATGAGCTCTGATGGCCGCTTCGAGCCGCCTATAGCCCGCTGCGACGCTACTGCGACGCCTCTCACTCGCTCACCACGACGCCTCGCACTCGCTCACCACGACGCCTCTCACTCGCTCACCAACGCTCGCCGCTTCCTGCCGCCTTGCGCGTCCGCAGTCGCAAGATGTAACCTCGAAGCTCTCCGCACTGGGCAACGTGGGCGCTGAGTTGGGCGCTGTGTGCGAGGGCGGCCTCGGCGTGCTCATGCGCGACGTTGGCCTCGCGCGCGGTGCACCGCAGCCCGAGTCGCTCGCGGCAATGCTCGATGCCGCGACGAAGACCGTCGCCGACATCAAGCGGTATGCAACCAGTGCCATGCTCACGCCGACCGCCTCGCCGCGCTTCCGCTCCTCTGCCAGCCAGGCACGCGCGAGCGAGGCGATCACCGGCGGCGCGCAGGGCGGCAGCACCGGCGCCGCCAGCACGATCGCGCCGAGTGAGGGCGGCGGCGAGGGCGATGCCGACGACGGCACGGACGGTGCACCCAAGCTGCATGCATGCAAAAACTGCCAGCGCGCGAAGACGGCCTGCAACGACCAGCGCCCGTGCGCGCGCTGCGTGCGGCTGGGCGCCGCCTGCGATGGCGACATGCGCGCCGTGAAGCGCGCATGCGCCGCATGCAAAAAGTCAAAGGTCAAGTGCGACCTCGACGACCGCCACCCAGACCCGTGTACGCGCTGCGCCCGACTCTGCGCGCCGTGCATACCGCATGTGCCGAACAAGAAGAAGGCCCGATTAGGCAAGGGGGGCGACGATGACGACGACGAGGTCCCCGGCGCCGTGGCGTTCGGTGGCTTCGGCATGTCGCCGAAGCTCGCTGGGGTGACCCTTGGTAGTCTCCCACACTTGATGCCGGATGGGCAGTTTGGCCATGCAGTCGTCGGCGGTGTGAATTCACAGTTTGGCCAGGCAGTCGTCGGCGGCGGCGGCGGCGCGTCGGCGGCGGCGATGGCGACGGCGATGTCGATGGCGTCGGCGATGGCGAGCGGGATGCTGCCAAGACTCATGCAGCAGACGTCGCAAGACTCGTGCAGCAGCGCGAGCGGGGATGCCATGGGGGGTGTAGCCGAGCCGCTGCGTTCCCCACTCGCGACAGCAGGGGAGTGGGCCGCCCTACGCTCATGTGGCAGTGCCAGTGGAGAGCTGGAACCCTTGCGCGCCTCGCTTGCGATGAGCAGCATGAGTGATGGCTTCGTTGCAGACGTGCTTCGTTGCAGCGACGTTGCAGCGGCCTTGGGCGTGACGGCTAGCGGCACGATGCCAGCGGTCAGCGTGACGAGCGGGATGAGGTGTGAATTCCCAGGCAGCGTGACGAGCGGGTTCGCCCTGCCAGGCATGCCCGACGCGGCGCCTTTCGCCGCCCTCTCCGCCGCCGCCCTCTCCGACGCCGCCTATGCGTCGGGCGGCCCCTATGCGTCGGGCGGCCCCTATGCGTCGGGCGGCCCGGGAGCAGGCGCTGGCGTGCTGGCAGAGCTGCCGCCAGTCATCGTGGGTCTACCTCAGCCACGCGTGCATCCCCCAGCCTCCTTCGCTCTGCCGCAGCTGCAGCTCGTGCCCAAAGACGTCTGGACGCAATGCTTAGGCTCATTAGGCTCATCCTCTGCGCCGCCCTCGGCGGTGTCGCAAGTCCCAGCCCTGGGCCGCAACATCTCCGGTCTGAGCATATCGGGACTTTCTGATGGCGGCATGTCACTCGGCAGCGTCTCACTGCCCTCAGCGTCGCAACTGCCGCCCGTTCTCGACGCAGCGGCTGTGCCAGCCCCTGCGCCCACGGTGCCACGGAGTGAAGCGAACGCCACCTCGCAACCACTGGCGCCAGCCGAGGGGCGCCGTACTGGCGCCGTGGCCAGGAAGGACCACTCCGGCACCTCATGAGACACATTTGCTCCGGGTGAGGTCTCGCTCTCTGTGGTGAAGCTCGGATAGGCGACGTTTACGGTACGAAAGAGAAAAGTATTCGCGGTATTGATGTGCGGGGTCCTTGTGAGGAGTTGAGCCCGCTATTTAATAGACCGCCCACGACAATCGACATTCGATTGGCGTGCGGCCGACGTCGATGTCGATCCGATGTGACACGTCTATCGTACATCGCAGCCCGCGCGATCTTGGGCCGGGCGACGAACACGACCGCACAGCCGCACACCGGGTCCGTCGGCGGGCGCCGCCATGCGCTAAAATCGGCCCCGCGAATAGCCACAAAGCTCATTATACCGCGGCGCTCCGGTATCTCGAGTGGCCTGCAGTAATCAGTCCCGTTCAGGGCGTTCAGTCGAGCTCCGCCGCTGGTACACAGGGCGTTCATTCGAGCTCCGCCGCTCCGTACAAACGTTCTCCAATGACGGATCTAGCTCAGCGCCACGTCACCCACAGAGTCCACGTGCTGACTCGGACGGGACTCTGGCGAGAATCACAAGAGCGCCCCTATGCACTGCCACCAGCGCCACTTCCCGAGGAGCGCCGTGATGGTGCCCGCCGCTTGGGTGCGGGTGGATTGTGATCTTCCTAGTTGTGATGATCATCCTCGGTCCGAACGCGCTTCTTGGCGTCGGCGAGCTGCTTGCGCAACGCCTCAATCTCCGCGTTGGCAGCCACCTCCTTCGCGTTGGCAGCCGATGCCGCCTCAGCGACGGCGGTGGCCAATCGTGCCGCCATCTGCTCGGCCATCCGATCGAGCTCTGCCTCGTGCTCCTCGATGCGCCGCCGCAGGTTGAGGTTTGGCACCAGCGCCGTACCGAGCGTCGCGCGCGTGAGCGGGCTGATGGGG
>PJAB01001619.1:0-13260 GCA_002887195.1 Chrysochromulina parva
TCACACACACGTAAACGGTGAAACTGTGAACAGGAATACCGGGAACCGAACCCAGAGGTGGGACACATGCAGACAGAGAGCTGAGAAACAGCCATAGAAAGAGAAAGTGCGGCGAGACCCATATATGAACTCGGGAGGAAGCGCGCCCGCCGACATGGGCGGTGAACCCCCGAGATGGGCAAGCCAAGGGGCAGCGAGTAGAAATATCGTCGCGACCCCCTGAAGAAACGCAGCTCCGTCCGTCCTCGCGCAGGCCAACGATCTAGCATAGAGCCAGATTCGAGGCAGGGACCCACTCACGCTCTCCCCTCCAAGGGGCAATCACCCGAGGAGCTCTGCAAGTGTCCCAAAGAATAGACAAGGAAGGCCGTCTTACGGCCAGCCAGAAGGACAGCCAGCCAGCCGAAAGTGAGCGCTCATAACTCAGAGCCTCGGAAAACCAAAGAGCGCTCATCTCGCAGAGCCTCGATGGGAAGGAAGAGCGCTCATAACGCAGATCCTCATGCCTCGACTCAAAACCACCGGCGGTGGGAAAAAAAGGAGCCGAGACGCGTTCTGCAGGTCGTTGGGCCCCAAAAACCTTCGGCGGTAGAGCGAGATCAGAAGGGGATCGCTTGCCTTGACGGCCCGAATGAGATCAGGTCGGGATCAGTCGGGGCGTGAGTGCGTGGGTCACCGGGATGGATATGATTCCATGTCCGGTCCACGCCACCCACTGCCGTGCCTTGGGGAAAAAGGAGAGGCCCTCGCTGCGGCAAAAGAGGGCAACGCGGTCGGATGTCTAGCACTGGGCTCCTCCAAGAGGTAAGCGCCACGTGCTCCCCCTTCCTCCGTTGTCGACTAGTGCCTGCCCAACCACCCGGGCCAGGTGTTCGCCTTCGAGAGTTGTTCCTGTATCTGTAGAGTAGAGTAATCAGTAGTGATCCTCTAGGTCTGCGTCATTGAGGCCCATAGGCTCTCGGACGGCCTCATCGAGGTCATCAGAATCATCCTGGTAATCACAATCACCAGGGTGGTCAGGGTCAGGTTCCCAGTCGGGTACGGGCGCGTTAGGTTGACGGCGGGGGGGGATGGAGGGGGCGCTATGGCTACGGAGGAGGTCGCGTCTACAGAAGACGCACACAGAGAACTTCTGGTTGGGAAAGGAAGCTCGGGGAGCATCGGGGGAGAGGGGAGCAAGGAGTCGGGATTGAGAATCAAAAAGGGTAAGGTCAAGGAGGACGTGAGCGTCATAAATCGGGAAGAGCATGGAGGTGTGGCGCATGGAGGCACATGAGTAGCAGCGATGGAGATCAGCAAGGCGTTTCGAGTCATCAGGGTGTGAACAGGGCATGGTGAATCGAGGAGGAGTAAAGAAAGGACGCCCGAAGCAGTCAAAGTTCTCTCGGATTGCTCTAACGCAGAAGACACAGCGACGTCGGGGAGGGGGTACACGAGGAGCGAGCATAGCCGGGAAGAAATGATCGGGAAGACGAAGGAGGGCGCAGGAGCTGCAAAAGATACCATCTTCTCTGATGCGCTGGCGCTGAAGCGCATCGTCCCGGTTGGCGAGTTGTGCGTTAATGTAATCAGTGCTGTGCCATTGGACATAGTTCGCTTCTTCGATCCTTGAAGTAAGTCGGTCGTTCTCAAGTTCAAGGCGCATTGTCTCGGATTCAAAAGTGTGTAAGGAGCACAGAGTGTGTTGAAGGTTGGAGTTGAGGCGTTGGATTTCAATCTCAAGGCGCTTGATCTCGGACTCAAGGAGGTTTGAGTGTCGCTCAGCGACAAGAGCTCGTGAGACGAGTACCTGATGCTCGCGGGGGTCAAGGGAAGGGTGGTGAGATAGGTGTTCCTGGACTTCGGCGTCCATGGGGATACACACGTTCACACGTCATTCACAGACTGGAACCCCGAGGGCCCCGCTGTGTAAACCGACACGAGATCAAGAAATGTTTTGAGGGAGATGACACTCAATTGTCTCTCAATGGGCCGATCCCCTTGCTTGCTCGCATGCGATTGACGAGCTCGAGCGCAGCAGGCTCTTTGGCGAGCAATTTGACCATCTGCGAGCTCGACACGCCGAGCGCCTGAGCGGCGGCCTTGGCATCATCGAGCGTGTCGATCCAATCGAGCGCCTCGCACAGCACGGCCGGAAAATCCTCGTGGCTCTCCGAGACAGCAAGCTTGCCCGACTTGACCCTGCTCATCCAGAGTGCGCTTGGCTCAGTTGGCGGTGGCTGCGAGCGAAGCTGAAGCGCCAGCCGTATGCGCAACCTGATGAGTGCATTCGCGGAATTGCGAGCCTGGCTCCTGTCCTCGTATGCGGACGCGCTGACGTCGGTCGGCCGATGGTTGATAACGCACGCGGTGTTGACCTTATTGCGGTGCTGGCCGCCCGGCCCTGAACCTCGCGTGTGCTTCACATCACACTGCTTTAGCAGCTCTGAGGGCAATAGGGTCGCTGGATGCGGCTGCGCCGCAATCCTAAACGTGGGGCGCACTGGTGTTGGTGGTGGTACAGGTGCCTCAGCTGCTGACATGGCCGGTCGCAGCACTGTAGGTGTGGCGAACGCGTAGCGCAGTGAATGTGTGGCGAGCAAAGCAGATGGCCGGCAAAGCGTGGCGAGAATGGCGAAGCTCATGGGCAAAGTGTAGCGATCTCTTATTCGACCAAGGGGCAAAAGCGGCAAGCAAGCTTGTAAGAGTTGCAAAGCGGCCTCGATAGGCTCGAAGACCTGGCGGGCGTGAAGAGGATGCATGAAGAGGAGCAGCCTTGACACCAAGCGATCAAGTCAATTCAATTCAAGTCAAGGACACCACTTTTACTAAACTCTGTGAACATCCGTCGATCTTATCTTATGCGTTCCGTTTCGTACGTCGTAATATCCCGGCTCCCCCAGGTGTCAATTAGCCGCTCCTTACAAGTACTAGCTTGGAGCGCTGAGTCTCGTCCAGACGGCGCCGCGCGTGAAAAAACCATGAAGATCGTCCATGAGAAGATGCTCTCGGTCTGGTCGGAGCATGTATTCAGAGCAGAAAGTGGACCACTCGATCGTCCACAGCCGGGATTCCGCGTCGCCCGCACCATATGAGATCATCAGACGGCGTTCAACGAGTTGCAATCCCGTCGGAAAACATATTCTCGTGTGTGGCAGTGATCCGTTGAATCCGTAAGCTCCTTGCGCGCGCGGCTTGCAAGAGAGAGGCAGCATGCGCGAGACGTGGAGCACTGGGAAAGGGAACTCCTGCGAAAAGCCGACTGCAAAGTTGGCGTACTTCCTGTCGTGCTTTGCGTGAATGATTGCCAAGTACATGTGCTTCTCGGCTCCGCACTGAGCCTCAATTGCAGGTGTACCACCCGACAGCATCCCCCACCTGCCTTGCAGCGAGCGCAGCACCGCGTTTGATGTATTGTATTTCTTTGTTGGCTGGACGGAGATTGAGCAGCTCGGGGCGATGTCCTGAGAACCTAAGGTCGTAACTATGTGGGGCTCGATGAATACACTGAAGTGTAACGCGTTGCGATAGACCCACGGAATCCAGTTCTTTTGGTGGCGGTTAGCTCCAGGAAGCGTGAGACGGACAGACTTGCCGATGCTGCGCACAAGAGTCTGATGAGGATACGTCTGTTGCATAGGATTCGCATCGAAATGAAGTTCGGTAAGATACTGCGACGCGTAGAGTTTGCCTCGGCCCGCACGTATATTTTGATCAGGATAGCACTCCCACAAAGCGAAGAGAATGTACAGTGTTCCGTTGAATTGGAATAACCGCGCATCGCTGGGCCCTTCAGCAATCATGGTGCCGTGTGCACATGGCCTGATCGCATCATCTATTTCGTCCAAGTCATACGCTTTGTTTGCCCCGTGCAAGAGGCTGGGCAGGCCGAGGCGCTCCACTTGTCGCACACATCCGTGCGTGGGGAGTGCTGCGTCTGTGTAATTGTGGGATGGAGCTGGAGAGAAGGTTGGGATCGCAAGCATCTCGTGCAGGCGACTCCAGCCTGAATGCAATCGGGTCCGAAACACCGCCAAGTAATGCCCATTCTTTAGAAACGACGGCAAATCTGGCTCCGTCGCCGCGTTCCATTGCGTGCGTGGTGCCTTGCTACCTGTAGGTGGGTGGTAGACACGCAACGATGTGTGCACAAAGAGCAGCATCTTATCGATCACCAGCATGGCCGGATTGTTGTACACCTGTGGCTCGAAGGGATCGGAGTAGAGGACACTGCATGACTCGGCAGAGCTGCTGGAAGCAGAGCCATCGCTGGCAGGTGACACATCTGGTGGATGGTGCGCCACTGAGTGCGGCATGCGAGTCAGAGATCCAGATGTGCCCGCGCGCGCCGCGGGGGTCAAAATATGAAGGCGTGCGGTATTCTTACCAACTTTTGTCGCGTGAGTCGGGCAATTGGCGTCGGGCAATTTGAGTCGGGGTGGGCAGTTGGTTTTGAGATTGGTTCGTGAGGTTCGTGCGTCTGTCTCGTGTGTGTTCCGGCTCCCCCGGTGTTTTTGAACCCCGGCTCCCCCCGTTCTTTCGAAAACACCGGGGGGACGTGAAACACGACACGCGGGACACGTCTTTTTACCGGTACCGCTCCGTGACAATATTGTTTTGTAAAGAAGCACACAAGAAATGAATGCAAGGAGCATCTTAGCTGTCGCGTTGCTCATCGACCATACTGCCATGGCAACAGGCGGCCGAGGCAAGCACAAGCTGTTCTCCTCCTTTCCGGAATGTGTTCGGCGTGAAGCACGCTCACAGCATGGTGAGGACTTGCAGCTGCTCGTACCGCTGCTCTGCATGGCGTCTCATGGCGCCCCTGCCACATTCGCAGAGCTGGGAGCGTTCACCGGCGTGGAACTCAGCAATACCGTGATGCTTGAGCGGTGCTACAACTGGACAGGCGCCCTCATCGAGGGTAATCCCAACAACTTCGCGAAGCTTATGCAGAGTGGTCGTACTGCGCCAAAGATTCATTCAGCCGTATGCTCGGGCGACGCGCCTGGAAGTACAGTCAAGTTCGCCATCGGGGGCGACGATCGCGCGGGTGAGCCGAACCTGCGACCCAAATCCATAAGAGACAAACTCCATGCGAGCGAGCCCACGGAGACTGTGGATGTGCCGTGCACTTCGTTGGAGCGCCTCCTGGTCCGAGCTGGTCAGCCGAACGGCGTCAGCATGTTGTTCCTGGACGTGGAGGGTGCGGAGGCGAAGGTTCTTGCGACAATTGATCTCACAAAAATCGCAGTGGTCCTCGTCGAGAGTGCAGATGCGGAGCGGCACAAGAAGGACGTCGAGCCCTTGCTGCACGCAGCGGGGTTCGTTCGCACGAGCGCCCTAGAAAGCAAATTCCACGGTGGGGGATTATGGAATCCAGTGTACGTGCGCAAGGGCGGGCCTATGAACAACCATTGCATCATGTGTGGCAGTGATTCGAAATGCCTCGCGCCGTACTTGAACCTCTCACGCTGAGGTCGGCAAGCCTTACACGATCGATCGTCACGATGATATCTTGTATTGAAATCGACCTTTTCTGTTTCAAAAACCCCAATCCCCGGTACCGGTGAGGTTCGTCTGTCCGTGAGTCCCGTGTGTGTCCCGGCTGCTCACAGTATCTTTTTACGTCTTCACGAGTACAGGAACAGTACAGGTAATTTGGTCTCGACACGCGCACAGCTCTGTGTGAAACGGCTGTGAGCCGGAGCGTGCTCCCGGTTGAACTGAACTGAACTGAACTGAACTGAACTGAACTGCTCCCGGTTCCCGAGGTGGCACCAACTCACAGTGAAAAGGTCGTGGCATCCGGCGTCCCGCAGCACCGCGCGTGTGCTGACGCTGCAAGACGCCACGCAGCCTTCGCGCAATCGCGTGATGAAGCCGTTCGAGACGTTCGCGTTTGTCGTCGTGGGACTCGCTTCGGCTACAGCGCATCCGTGCCGATGGCGCGAGGTGGCTGCAAATGGCACATGGCCATCACCTCGCTTCTCGCACACCGCCGTTGTGTCCGCTGATGGTCGCTGCATGCTGCTCTTTGGTGGTAACAACTTCGACGCCGTCAACGAGCTCTTCTCCTTCGACGTGAATCGACGCGAGTGGTCACGTATCAAGCCAGAAGGCGCACCGCCGAGCAAGCGCTATGGCCACGCCGCCGTCGCGACCAACGACGGGCGCATGATCGTCTTCGGTGGGTACAACGGCACGTTCCTTGACGACGTGCACGAGCTCACCCTCGGCGGGGGCGGCGACGAGCCGCCGCGCTGGCGCTGCGTCGCAACGAGCGGCACGTCTCCCACGCCGCGCGATGGCCACTCGGCGGTGCTTGCTCCCGACGGAAGGACGGTTCTCGTGTACGGCGGCTTCGACGGCGAGACTCAGCTCGGCGATCTGCATGCGCTCGACATACACACGTTCGCGTGGGCAGCGATCGATTGCGCGCCGGCCCCCGCCGCGCCCGACGTAGCGCCCGACGGTGCGGCGAGCGACGCGGGCGCTGTCGCGGGCGGCACGCCGCCGCCGAGATACCAGCACTGTGCGGTGGCGTGTGACGATGGGATGCTCGTCTACGGTGGCTATCTCGCTGGCGGCGCCTTTGGCGACGACCTGTGGCGGCTCACGCGAAGGGCCACGAGCGAGGGCGGCGGTGCGGCCGACGAGGGTGTGAATTCACAGGGAGGCGACGCTTCTTCAACGGCCGACGAGGGTGTGAATTCACAGCAAGGTGTGAATTCACAGGGAGGCGACGCTTCTTCAACGGCCACCGCCGCGGCCCAGGCGGCCGAGGATTCCCCACAGGACGTTGTGACGGAGGACATTGGTGACAAGTCCCCACAGGACGCCGAGGGTGGCGGAGATGGTGGCGGAGCTGGTGGCGGAGATGGTGGCGGAGATGGTGCCGCCGCCGCCGCCGCCGCCGCAGCCGAAGCGGAGCCAGCGCGCTGGTCTTGGACGCGCGTGCAGACGAGCGGCGACTCGCCCGGGGGCCTCTTCGGACATGCAGGCGCTGTGGATGCTCTCGGGCGCCTCTGGCTTTCTGGCGGCTTCGGAGAGGGCTCGTTTAGCGGCCGTCTGCATCTCTTCGAGCCCGATCGGCGACACTGGTCGCTCGTGCGCGCGCGTGGCGCTCTGCCCAGCCCGCGCCACAAGCACACCTTGGTCGCCGTGCCCGCACGCGCCGGGGCGGGCGCCGCGCACGAGGGTGTGAATTCACAGCAAGGTGTGAATTCACACCTCTTCCTCTTTGGCGGGAACGACTTCGGGCCGACGCGCGGCTTCTTTGAGCTTGACCTCGCCGAAGCGGCTGCCGCCACGCTGAGCGCGGGCGCACGCGGCGCGGCGCGCGGCGCGGCGCGGCTGCTCGTGGCCCAGCTCCTGCAGTTGTTCACGCTGCTCGCGCTCCTCCTCGCGGCTGGGCTTCGTCAATTAGGGTTGATGAGCGCCGCCACGACGGCGCTCATACTCCCCGCGGCCGCCGTCTGCCTCGTCGCCGCCGAGGCGCTCGCGCCGCGACCTGGCGCGCTCCTCGGCCGCGTGTGGGCGCTGCGGGTGGGCGGCGCGGCTGCGGCGACGCGTGCCCAGCGCCGTGTCGAGCGCCGTGTCGAGCGCCGTGTCTTCGCGCGCAGCGCCCTCGCGTCGGCGACGGACGTGGCAGCAGCGCTCGTGGCCGCCAGCTGGGCCGTTCTCCTCGCTGGCGGCGGCGGCCAAGCCAAGTGGAGTATGGCCGGGGCAGCGCCCGCGGCCGGTGGCGGCGGCAGGCGCCATGGTGGGCGCAAGGTGTCTGATCGTGTGGCTGCCGAGCTGGCGACGTTGAGTGGGGATTAAGAGGCGATGTTGGACCCTCACGAACGAGAGTCGGCGCTACGGCTGATTTTTCGTGGAGCCGAAATAGGCTGGAGAAGGCTGATGACGTCGGTCATTTCGCCCGCAACTTTTGCATCCCCAAAACTGCAAAACTGTGCTCCATCGAGTGCCGGGAGCGTGCGCTGGGCTGCCCCGCAAAAGCCACCTCCGTGAGCGGTCGCACCAGAGGATCGCCGACGTCGCCAGCGTAGGCGGCGGGCAGCAGCGATGACGGTCGAGTACGCGGGCGATGACTTCAACGAGCTGACAGCCTTCTTCCGGTGGCGAGGCACCGTGTTCTCCACGGTACTGTGCAGCCCGGCGATCTGGGTGCTGATGCTGCTGCACTGCACCTTCCTCTATATGCACACGCGGTTGGACTTGGACCTGGGGATGATAGTCAAGGGCGCAGCGCCCGACGAAATCTCCACGGTCTCGATAAACCTCCTGATCATCTTCCTGGTGTACTATGGCGGCAACTGCTACTCGCGCTACTTCGAGATGTACGAGCAGTGCATGGCGATGGCGGGCGACGTGGCGTGCTGGGTTGGCCTATGTCGCGTCTATTTCCCGCAAGCGAACGCCGATATCCTGTGGAACCTCAGCAGGCACATGGTCGCGTCGGTGTACTTCTTGTACTTCGAACTGGGCGGTCTCGCGTCCGACGGCGGGCGCGTGATCACGGAGGCCGAGTGGTCGGTCCTCTTCCGCAGCAGCCTGATCAGCGAGTCGGAGCGCAAGGTGCTCGAAAAGTACCGCGGCTCGCGCTTCTTCCTCATGCAGAGCTGGGCTCTCCGGCTCGCGTCCGAGCAGTGCACCAAGCCGGACACGGCGGCGGGTGCGGACATTATGGCGCTCGAGGACTTCGTGCTCAAGCTGCGCAAGGACGGGGGTGCGATCTCGAACCTGCTCAAGCAGCCCGAGCCCTTCCCAAGGTACCACCTGCTCATGCTCATGCTCAACCTCAACCTGGTCGTGCTGGCGTATGCGATGATCGAGGCGAACACGTTCATGTCGATCCCGTGCTACTTTATCGTGTGCTTCGTCTGCCTCGGACTCAAGCAGACCTCGATCTCGCTCTCGAACCCATTCGGCATGGACGCCGTCGACTTCGAGACCGACGTCTTCATGGCACGCATCATGATCAACACGAAGGAGCTCATCTCGCGCCAAGCGAACTACGTTCCCAAGTTGATGCCGCTGCCTGATGACGTGCCACTCACGGAGAACGATCCAGTAGGTAACGGCAGGCGCTACGCCTCCGACGGGCTCGGCGCCTGAGCGGGACGCGCGCGCCCAGCCGTGCCCCTGCCGTGCCCGTGCCATGCCCGTGCCATGCCCGTGCCGCGACACGCGCTGCGCCGGCGGTCGTCAGGCAAGGGGCTCGTGGGCGCTGTACTGGGCTCATGGGCGCCTCTCCTCGATGATGCAGTTCGAAAGCACTTGGAATGCATGCTGCATGGGGCGCGGGGGCATGCTCCATGGGAGCGACGACGGGCTGGCTTCGGCTCCAGATGTGCGTGATGCGAGGGGGAGGGCGCGTCCAGGAGATTATGGGAGATGTGGATTTCCATTTCGGGATTGTACGTCCGCTGCGCGCGCTTGCTCTCGCGCCGCGCAGTGCCCTCCTCCTGTGATGTGTTGTATTCATATGTCACTCATTGCCTCCAGTTTGTCTCTTGTGTATGCTGTGCATGCGTGTGATCACTAGACGAATCTTCTAACCGAGGATCCCCAACAAGAAGGCACCCGGCCTTGTTCGAAATCGTAAACGGCCATGATGGTGTGCGTTGTGGAAAATGAACGAGGTGTGAATGGAGCGAGCTCCTGTGAACGTGTTGGTGATTGAGTACGTTCCTTTGAGTGACATCTGGTGTGAAGAATGAACGAAACGCCATTCACAGGAGCGTCGTGGCCGGTCTCTTGCTCAAAATGCCACGGAGTCGCTCGAGGTCGCTCGGTCGCGCGCGGAAGCGCGCGCGTGGCGCGCTGCAGTCGCAAAAGGACGAGGGCCTCGTCGACGAGGGCCCTCCCATGACGCGCAACAGAGCGCTCACCGATGCGCTTGCCATGCCCGACTGTGATGCGTGGCGGCCAGAGTCCATGTTCAATCTGTACTACAAGCTCATCCGCGTCGTGAAGCTGCACGAGTGGGATGCGTTCCATGGGGCGCTGCGGCATCCGCTTCCGGTCACCTTTCGCTTTGTCGCCGACGCAGAGGGCCTCGCGAGTTTCCGCGCCGAGGGCGAGCGGGTGCTCGAGCGGTGGGAGGCGCGAGGGCTCGGCACGCGCCGCTTTGGCGGGCAGGTGGTCGACGGCTGGAAGCTGCACCTCGACAAGCACGAGCTGCGGGCGGCCGCGGCCGGCAGCGAGGAGGCCGCGCTGCGCGAATGGCTCATCCGCGGCACCGACGAGGGCAAGCTCGTGCGGCAGGAGGTGGCGTCGATGCTGCCCCCCGTGCTGGTGGACGTGGAGCCTGAGCACACGGTGCTTGACATGTGCGCGGCACCGGGCTCGAAGACGACGCAGCTCGTCGAGCGCCTCCGCGCCGATGGGCGCGGCGTCGTCGTCGCCAACGACGCGTCGCCACTCCGCTGCCACACCCTCGTGAAGCGTACCGCAAGCCTGGGTGCCCGTGCCGCGTCGCTCGTGGTGACGTGCCACTGCGCCCAGCGCATGCCGCGCCTCCCCGATGGCAGCGGGTATGATCGGATCGTGTGCGACGTGCCCTGCACGGGCGACGGCACCACGCGGAAGCACCCCGAGGTCTTCGCGCGCTGGGAGCCCGCACTCGCTCTCCGCATGCATCCCCTGCAGCTGCAGGTGAGGAGCCCTGATGGCCTCTGATGGCCTCTGATGAGCTATGATTACCTCCGCATGCATCCCCTGCAGCTGCAGGTGAGGAGCCCTGATGGCCTCTGATGGCCTCTGGTGGCCTCTGATGGCCTCAGATAGCCTCCGACAAACGCTACCGCTTCTCATTCGCTCATAGAATTGACTTCTCATCGCCTCTCATCGCCTCTCATCGCTTCTTATTGCATGCGGATTGCGTGCCCATGGCCTCTTCGTGTGCCTCAGATCGCGCTGCGCGGCTTGGCGCTGCTCAACGTGGGCGGCATCATGTGCTACTCCACGTGCTCTCTCAATCCGATCGAGAATGAGGCCGTCGTGGCAGAGTTGCTGCGCCGCGCGGGCGGCGCCATTGAGTTGATCGAGGGTGCTGCGGCCAAGGCCACCCAGCTGGCGGGCGGCTGTGCGCCGGGGATGACCCATTGGCAAGTGTACGATTTCGGGCTGCATGCTCACGCGTCGCTGGCGTCGCTCCGGGCGGACGGCAGCGTGACGGCCGGGCAGCGTCGGCTCTATCGTGCTTCCATGTGGCCGCCGGCCACGCCTGGCTGGCAGTCGTGGGCTCCACTCGAGCGTTGCGTGCGGCTCCTTCCCCACTGCTCCGACTCGGGCGGCTTCTTCGTCGCACTCCTTCGCAAGGTCCGACCGCTACCGGAACGGCCGACGCCGGAGTGGCCGCGCCGTGGTGGGCGCGCCGTGGTGGGCGTGGAGGCGGCTCGACACGGCGCCCTCGGCAGCGACGGAGGCGCGTCTGACGATGATGACGGCGACGACAGCGATGGTGGCGAGGACGCCTGGGCGGAGGGCGGCTGTCCAGATTCTCGAGATTCTCGTCCTCCGCCCACCGCTTACGCGCCCTCGGCACCATCGCTGTCGTCGTCGGTCTCTCCTCCGCAGCGGTGGCGCCCGGCGCCGGGACGAGCGGTGGCCGAGGGCTCGGGGCAGTACGCGCCGCTGAGTGCGGACATGGCACCCAAGGTGCACTCCTTTCTACGTGCCCTGTCCACGACGACGTCCGAGCGCCGTCCTGAGCAGCTCGCGCCTGGGAGCCTGTACGCGCGCACCGCCGCTGCAGCCGCCGTCGTGAGCTTGAGTGAAGGCGCGCGGCGCGTGGTCGCCTCCTCGTCTTGCATGCAAGGCGTGGTCGCCTCCTCGTCTTGCATGCAAGGCTCGGGGCCCGCGAGCGGCGCCGTTGCAGGCGCTCGAGACGGCGCACAGGGGCCGCAGGGCAGGAGCGTGCTGCACGTCGTGCATGCGGGCGCGACGGTGCTCACGCAGCGTCGGCGCCGTCGTGACAAGGGCAGCACCGCCATGCACCTTACAGCCGAGGGGCGCCAGCTGCTGGGGCTGCCACCCGAGCCGCGGCGCGCAGGACGGGCGGCGGCGGGCGGACGGGGCTGGGGTGGCGGAGCAGATGATTAGTCTGCGGGTGCGGCGTTGGAGAAGTTTGCTTCGATTCGTGGAGCGGGCAGTCCGGGATCGCTGTGCCATGTGGTTGCCAGTGCGTTCTTGTTGGAAAGACTTCGTGCGTTCGGTTGGTCCTCCTTCGGATGATGACGTAAACTTCAAAGGGTGCGGCTCGCGCGGTGACGGGCGTTGGACAGGAACTTGTATGTCCGCAGACCGTGCGTTCCGCATCTTCTATAACTTCGACTGCTATCTCTCTAAGTATCTCCCTGATCGACAGTACTTGTAACGGTCGGCATCTCGTTGTGGGCACGAGGATAGTTACTGCGCATCAAGGTGCAAATGCGGGCAATGCGCGCGGCGGGGCGGGTGGTCACGCGAGCAGAGCGGGCGGGCGGGAGAGTGCCGAACATGCCGCACGCGTGCACACCCCATCTCACGCTCGGAGGTCGACTCTCGCTGCACCCGGACAGGACCAGCTGCTGCGGAGCGGTGTGGGTAGTGAACTTATCTGCCGGCCGAACGTGCTCGTGGTCTGCGATCGATGGCTCGAGGACTCCTGCACGGGATCGTCGCCGTGACGGCCTCGGCACATTCGCCTGTGCCGCCGCCTTTGACCGTAGTGCCGCCTCCGCCGCTCCCGCCCCCGCCCGACGACCGCGGATTCAGCCCTCTGCCGGCGCCGCGACCGCCTTCGACGGAGCTCGGACGAGCCCTCCCGAGCAGCCAGCATGATGGGCGACAGCTCGCGCACTCCACAAGCATCGTGGGCTCCGGGTCGATTGTGGGCAGCGTCACCTCTGCGACCGTTTCGGATTACGTGCGTGCGACTCGACCCTGCGCATTGACCTCTGACGCCGCGCCGCGCTCCCACGCCCCTCGAGCTTGCTTGCCCACTTGCACGGCCCCTAATGCCCTCTCGCGCTCGCGAGTCACGTGCTGTGCACACAGCCTATAGCCGTCGCCGTGAGCGGCTCGTACGCATACGTGGCGGGACGTTATTCCAACTCGCTGACGGTGATCGACATTAGCAACCCTGCATCTCCAGTTATCCGGGGCAGCGTGGTGTCGTCGTCTCTTCTGGCTGGGGTGAGCGCGACCCAATTCTGCGACCGCGGTTGACTCGGCACCGCGCTGCGCCTCGTCGCGCTTGCGTCCGCCCCGTCCATCATGCTCGCCCCC
>PJAB01001620.1:0-13248 GCA_002887195.1 Chrysochromulina parva
CATCCGCTCGGAGAGGAGCACCTGATGAGGGAGGCAATCAGAGGTCATCAGGTGCGGGCTCGCTCGCAGCATCCGCTCGGAGAGGAGCACCTGATGAGGGAGGCAATCAGAGGTCATCAGAGGTCATCAGAGGTCATCAGAGGTCATCAGAGGTCATCAGAGGTCATCAGAGGTCATCAGAGGTATTCGAGTGGTAACCCTTGGGCACGAGCACCTGATGAGGCAGGCAATCAGATGGTCATCCGAAGCCATCAGCGGTCATCGGAGGTCATCAGCCTGCCGGAGGCGAGATCGAGGCGAGATCGAGGCGAGATCGAGGCGAGATCGCACCTGGACCGCGTCGCAGCTCACCGCGAAGAGCAGGACGCCCACGCCGAGCGGCGACGAGCCCTTTCCGGTGCCGCCGCCGCCGTGGTCGGCGAGCGTGAAACCGACGAGGCCCGCGCACAGCAGCACCGCCGCCAGCTGGTCGGCGAGCGTGTACCGCTTGCGCAGCAGCAGGGCTCCGAGCGCCATCGTGGGCAGCAGCTTGCATGACTTGACGACCACCTTGATCGGGTACGAGACCCAGCGCAGCGCGACATTGCCCGAGACGAGCGACGAGAGCACGAGCAGCGAGATGCGCAGCAGCGTCCAAACCGGCACATTCCTTGGGTCGCCGCCAGTGATGCACAGCCAGAGGAGCGAGAGGAGCGCGCAGCAGCCGAACTCAAAGGACGAGATGATCAGAGGCAAGCCCTTCATTCCCTCCATGAGCTCCTCCTGCAAGACGGCGTGCAAGCAGCCAGCGGCGATGAGGATGAAGGGCAGCAGCGGCGTCATCCGTGGATTCATGAGAAACGAGGGTATCTCCAGCTCCGCCACCGGGGCCGCGGCACTGACCGACGCCTTGCCGTGGGCGCTGGTGGGAGATGCGGCGGCCGCCTTGTGCGGGGACGGAGCCGACATCGGGACGGCGCCGACGTCGTTATACTTGAAATTCGCGGCCGTGCACATGGGACACACGTCGCCTGACAGTTTTGAACACGCGGACGGAGGAGATTCCATGAGATCCTGAGGAGGAGATTCACGACCGAAGCGCTCCTCGCCGCAATCTACACACACCCCCAGGACAACCACAGCACTGAGCCAACGCTTATGTAATAAACTGCGCTCACCGTCCCTCCATTGCAAGATTGCATAGCGCTCCTCAAGTCGCGAGACCCGCAAACGCTGCGAGGGCGGAGTCTCGCGAGCCCACGACCGCGCCGCCGGTCGGAGTGCGAGGCCGGCACGGGAGCAGCGGAGGCGCCTCGTTTGCGCCCCTCGCCCCTCGTCGTCGTCGTCGTCGACCTCGCCCCTCGAGATACCGTCGGAGGCCGAACTGCTCAGCGGTAGACGACCTCGGACGCGAGGTTGGCGGCCACTAGCGTCTCCCACTTGTTGCCATTCTCAAGGAGCTTCTGCTTGTCGTAGAGCAGCTCCTCGTGCGTCTCGGTCGCGTACTCAAAGTTCGGCCCCTCGACGATAGCGTCGACGGGGCATGCCTCCTGGCAGAAGCCGCAGAAGATGCACTTGGTCATGTCGATGTCGTAGCGCGTCGTCTTGCGAGAGCCGTCCTCGCGCACCTCGGCCTCGATGGTGATCGCCTGGGCGGGGCAGATGGCCTCGCACAGCTTGCACGCGATGCACCGCTCCTCGCCCGTCGGGTAGCGCCGCAGCACGTTCTCGCCGCGGAAGCGGGGCGACAGCGGCCCCTTTTCGTTCGGGTAGTTGATGGTGACGCGGGACTTCCAGAACATGCCCATCGTCAGCTGCATGCCGCGCACCATCTCCGTCAACAACAGCCCCTGCGTCGCGCCCACGAGCGCCGAGTGCAATGACGCGGTGCCGTTGTCGCTGTACACGGGGGGTGCCGGGTCGGCGCTGCCGTGCCAGGGGTTGAAATCGGACTTGGGCGCCGACGCGAGCGAGCGCAGCGACGTCCGCACGAGGGGCGACGCGCGCACGCGCGCCACAGACGAGGCCGCGGGCCTGTGCAGCCGAGCCAGCATCCCCGCACGTGCGATTGCGTGCAAAGGGAGCCTCGCGCGATCGCCTATCCTCTGGAACGTAATTACGAATGCAATCACGCCTGCAGAGCGAACTTCCGTAGAGCCAAAACCGCACGACGTCGAAGTTCAAGTTCAAGTACAACGTACGAGTTCAAGGATCAAGTTCAAGTTCACGTTCAAGTTGTGTCTCATCATCTCCTTCCGTTGCTCATCATCTCCGTCGACTCTCACCAGGGGGACCATTTGCTAGCCCTAGCGCTCGAGAGCACATCGCGATCAAGCAAGCAAGCAAGCAAACTTCCGTTAGGTTGTCTGTTGTGAGTCATGTTGTTTACAGTCGCGACTGTATGTAGTTCTTATCGTATGTAGTAACATGAAAGCACACAGTCAGTTGGGGCGCACACGCCTTACACACGCCCCGCACGGGCACGCAGCTCGCTGCGGCTGACCCGCGGTCTGTCAGCCGTCTGCCTCTGACGCGGTCTGACAAGTAGTCGATCCATAGTCGGTCGAGTCCGCGCGAGTTATCGGAACGGCTTAATGTTGTAGCGCGGCTACCTGCAGCCGTATGGTACGAGTGAGCGATTCCGTTCGTGGGCTTCTCAAGGCGTCGTCTCCGCGTCGAGCTCAAAGCTCTCCTCGCGCAGGAAGCCGAGGCGCAGCAGCGCCTCGGCCGTTGGGCGCGCCGTGGGGGCGTATTGGAAGATGGCCCCGAGGAGCTCCAAGGCTTGCTTCGCGTCCGTGGACCCGCGTCGACCTCCTAGCCCTTTGGCCGCCTGGTGGTCAAGGGCAGACTGCACCTTGGTCTGCCACGGCAGCGTGGGCATGCGCGGCGGCACGCGCATCCAACGGCGCAGGCGCTCGGCGTCGTCGTCGAGTGCGATGCCCATCGCGACGACATCGTAGTAGGAGGGCGTACCGAGGGCCTCGAAGACGTGGAGCAGCTGGCGCTGAGATGCGTTCAGTCGCGCGATCGGCGGGGGCAGCGGCGGCGCGGCCGCCGTAGCTTCCTCGTCCTCAGGTGGAACGAAGAGGCTCACGCCGTCGAGGAGTACCTCGGCGATCACACAGCCGAGCGCCCACACGTCCGGAGCGAAGGTGTACGATGAGCAGCCGTAGAAGAGCTCGGGCGCACGGAAGAAGCGCGCGAAAGCATACGCGCAGTTGCTCCCCACCTCGTCCTCCTCCTCTCCCTCGCCCTCCTCCTCGCTCTCCTCGTCGTCGTCCTCGGCGTGGGCATGGGCGCCGGCTGGCATGGCTACTGCTGCCGGGCGCACGTACTTGGCGTGCCCGAAGTCCGCGAGGACGGCTGAGGGCCACGTACGGTCAGAACGCTGGTCGCGCACAAGAATGTTGTCGGGCTTGATGTCGCGGTGCGCGATGCCGAGCGCGTGCACGTGCGAGAGCGCGGCGGCCAGCTGGCGGCCGACAGCCTGAGCCTGCTGCAGCCGCGGCGCCTGGTCCGCTGTGCGTGCCAGGAAGTCGCACAGATTGCAATCAAACTGCGGCAGGACCATGACCAGGCTCCACGCGGAGGGCATGCCGCCCTTGTAAGCTCCAGCGACCTTGAGGAAGAAGTACTCGTTGAGGACGGCAACGCCGACACTGCTGCTCTCACGCAGGCGAAGCATCACTTCCAGCTCGCGCGAGGCCTCCTTGGTAAAGCGCGGCACCACCTTGAGAGCAACGTGGCTCGTTTGTTCGTGCTCGCTCGTGCGGGTGGCCGAGTACGCCGCCGCAAAGCATCCCCGGCCGAGCCGGCGCTCGACATGGAACAGTGCAGACGAGAGCGGCCACGCGGCGAGCGGCTCTTGGCCGCGCTGCCACCGGCCGAGCACCGAGGCGCACGTCTCAGCGGTGGCATCGAGCGAGAAGACGGACTGAGGGCAGCCGACTTCGGGAAAGAAGGGAGAACGCAGGGTGGCCATGTCGCGAGCTCTTCGGAGGGCGCGGAGTGCTTGCGGGGCGGAAGGCCGATCGATCGCGAAGCCGACGGTCGGCGAAGAGCGATCCTGGACGATGGCGATGGAGGTGCGCGCCGGCAGCTTCACCGACTCGATCGACCGCTTCAGCAACCTGCAGGCGGCGAGCATGCGCAACGATGCCGTCATCAAGATGCAGGAGCGTCATGCCGAGATCCACGAGCGCACGATCGCCGAGCTTGAAGAGGAGCGCAAGCACAAGCTCGTCAAGCTCGAGGACCTCCGCCGGTTGCTCGCCTCCACGCAGCAGCAGACGCACCAGCTCAAAGAGGACATTTCGACGGCAGAACAGTACGCCTCGTGCTTCAAGATGCGCTCGGCTCTCGACACGCATGACGAGGACCCCGACCTCAGCCAGGAGGCCGAGCAGCGCAAGGGGAAGGCGATCCTCAAGATCGAGGGCACGCGCCGAGTGCTGCCCAAGGTGCGCGCGCTCGTCGAGGAGCGCTCCCGCGGCCGCTTGCTCGAGGAGCTCAAGTCGCTCGGCGGCGATAACCCGCTCGCACGCTGGGTCACGTCGGCCAACGCGCTCGTCGCGCTGTGCAAGCAGCTGATGCACGCCAAGCAGGTCGCCGAAGGGTCGCCGCCGCAGCACGAGGTGCCCGCGGACGAGCAGCTCGATGCGATCGCACAGGGTCTCGACGACAAGCTGCGCACGCACCTTGCACCCGACGGCGGCGGCCGGCGCCTGGTCGAGTTCGCGGCGGGCCGGCTGGAGCAGCTGCGTGCGCCAGCTGCCTCTCTCGTCAATGCACGTGCGAACGACGACGACGGCGGCGCGCAGGCCGACGAAGTCACGCCTCCGCCCAAGCGCACGCGTCATGCCGCCGACTTCGGCCGCGCGTCGCTGGACGGCGTAGACGACTGAGCGTCGCCTCTGTGAGCACGGACAAGTGTAGAAGGACGGGCAACCGGCATCGGGGCAAGACTTCATCATGCTTCATCACCCCCCCTGGGCCCCGGAACAACGAGTGAAGAGCTGGGAATGCTAAGGTAAATCCACCGGAGAGCAAGAGAGGGCTCCACTCCCGTCGTAGTACGTGGTAGTCGACTGCATCGAACGTCTCGAGTGCGGAGTCCGGAGAGACCGGACTGACTGACACAGCTCACCGAGGAGTCAGGACCGTACGCGCGAGGACGGATCGAACCACGAACGCCGGCGTACAACGCCGCACGCGTCCTCGACGACTCGTGCGGTTAATGGTGATGCTTCGACATCCTAAAGTCCTAGTGGCGCACCGTGTAACAGCGTGTAACTGTAACCAGAAACCCGACGGGCACGCGCGCCCGCGCGGTGACTAAGCGTGTCGAGTCGCGCCAGCGCGGCGGGGGTACTCGGTAGCCGCCGGACCCGTACCCGCCGCGGTGTGCGCCGAGCTCGAGCTGAATAATTAAGCCGAGCGTGCGGTTCGGTTCAGTCAGTTACCGGGCGACTCAACATACCGGCCGGTTGCGCGGCCGCGGAGCGACGATACACGTTGGCGCACGGGCGCGTAATTACGGTGTGAGACGCGGACTTGTCCCACGTCCGGACATTACATGTTGAGTCTACTCCAATGCTCGCAGAACCCTCTTCTGCGCGCCTGGGCCCTGGTGCCTCTGATCTCCCGCCTCGCGGTGGTTACGGCTACTTGGGCGGCTGCACGCCGTCCTTCAGGTAGCGCTTATCGGGCGGCGGCAGCGGCTTGAGGCGCGTGCCGGCGACGGCGGGAACGAGTGGCGCCGCCGCCTCGGGCGCGGCTGCGCGCTCGACAGGCCGTATCAGCGCGGGCTGCGGCGGCGGCATCGGCGTCTGCTTTGTGTCGCCCACCTGCGCGTCGACGATGACCTTGATGGCCTTGATGATGTCGCGGAAGGAGGTCTCATGCGTAAGCCCGGTCGGCTTACCTCCAGTGGCCGGTCCAACGTTCTTCTGCATAAAGTCGAGGCAGTCGGCAAACTTGCGCAGCGAGTCGAGCAGTGACGTCCCCACAGTGAGCACGCCGATCACGCCTCCCGCGAACGAGTCCATCAGGTTGAACACGGTGCCCGTTCGCTCGGCGAGGTCGAATGAGACCCCCTTGAGGCGGCAAAGTGAGAAGAAGGCCGAGTGGTGCGTCTGCGGCAACTGCGGGTGGTAGAGCATCTCGTTCATCACGTACGAGCGCTGCTGCAGTCCCCCGCTGCCGGCACCGTCGGGCCCCGGGGGCTTGACCGCGTACCGGCCGGTGGCGACGTCAAAGGAGCCGCCTACGAGGAAGTCGAAGAAGCCAAATGAGACAGCCGTCTGCGTGAGACGCACGTTCAAGTCGATGGCCCACACGCGCAACTGGCCGTCTGAGTCGAAAAAGGAGACAAAGTCGATGCCCACGTGCCCGAGGATGCCACGCTCGAAGGCCGACTTGGCGACGGCCAGGGAGGCTTCACGCAGCGCCGGGTACGGCACCGCGGTCTGGGGAAATGCCGCGCCCACAAACGTGTACGGCGACGAGAGGATCTGCTCGTGCACTGAGGTGATCCGAATGCCGCCGTCTGGATCGATGCACAGGTTCACCGAGGGCGAGGACGACGTCTGGAGCGGCGATGCCTCGATAACGCCACCTACCCGCCGGAATGCAAGCGTGTAGTCGCGCCATGAGCGCCAGAGCCAGCGCATGTTGATAATCACCTTCGACGGTAGCTCGGCGCGCAGCGCCTCGATGAGCTTCGTTTGGAGGCTTGCTTGCAACTGCTCGTCGACCCAGCGCTCTGGGTCGCTGTCATGCGTGCGCAGCAGCTCCTGATAGCACGCAAGTGGCTGCACGTCGATGTGCGCGATGCCGCGCCCGCCGAACTCATCATCAAGTTTGAAGACCCATCGTGGAACGTCGAGGTGTGTGCAGATGAGCTGCGCGAGGCCCGTGAGGAGTGACTGCTCGTCGTACAGGTCGTGCATGCCCGGCGGCGTGTTGACCGACGCCGACGCGAAGATGCGCTTCGAGCCACTCTTGGTCGTGTAGAGCGCGGCCACCCCGGGCTCAGGCGCGAGCAGCGGAAGGTTGAGCGCGAGGGCGAGCTTTCGCTCCTCGGGCCCGATGACCGAGGGCACGATGTACGCGGGCTTGCCCTTGCAGAAGGTGAGGATCTTCTTGAGGGCCTTGGGCGAGTACAGGAGCATCGACGTGAGAGAGAGCGACGAGGGCAGCCGCGCGTGGTTCTCGGGCACGACGATCTTGTAACGCTTGGCCGGCTCGGGCACGCCCCCGATCTCGAGCACCTTGCCAAAGTAGTGCGTCACGTCGTCGTTGAGCGGAAAGGGGGCGACGTACAGCACATCAACGCCCGGCTCCTTGACGTCGCACAGGCGCGGCAGCTGGCAGTTCTGGCGCACATCCAAATTAGGCATCGACGCGCGCTGCGCCTGGGTGCCCGAGATTGACGCGAGATGGATGATGACGCGCGGCTTGCCGCGGATACGCGGCCAGTCGTCGCGGAAGTCGGACACGAGCCGCTCCCATGCGGCTGCGTCTGCGGCGGCCTTGTCCCCGAGTCGCCGCTCGGTCTCATGCATCGCCACGTACACCTTGGCGCGCCGCGTGAGCGAATCTGCCGCGATCTCCTGCCGACGCAGCTCCGTGGCGAGCTGACGCGCGAGCTTGCCTCGCATCACCGACTGGAGCTCAGTGGCGGCGGCGGTCTCGGCGTCCGCGGCGCCGGCGCGGTAGCGCTGCCCGGGCACCGACATGCACGCGCCCACCTGGTCCTTGTTCACCAGGCACTCGAGGAGTGCCCGCTCATCGTGCACGGCCAACGGATCAAGGGCAAGGCTGGCGAGCTTCTGGCCGTCCACGTACGCGAGCGGCACCGAGTAGCGCGCCATCAGGGACGAGAGCTGATCGATGAGCTGCTGCAGCGCACCCCATGAGCTCGCGTACTTGCGTTGATACGACGCGTACTCAGGCGTCGAGTCGAGCACCAGTCCGTTGCGGATGATGAAGTGGTGGAGCGAGAAGGTATCCATGAGCTCATCGAACTCACGCGCGCGCGCGTCGAGCGCCTCGCCGACGAAAGCCGGTTTAGGCGAGGGCGGCGACATCTCGGCGCCGCCTAGATCGGTCGGCTCGAGCTGTAGCGGCTGCGGCTGTGCGCGCGGCACCGGCGGCGCCGCCGCCTCGCGCTCGCGCTTCTCCGCGAGGGTAACCCCGACATCGGAGATGAGGTCGAGCTTCGTGTTGGATACGTTGAAGCCAAATGGCGAGGTGTAGGCGGCGGAGGAGGTGGTTGCGAACTGAGAGTGGAACTCGTGCATCTTGGCGGGCGCCTGCACCATCGGCGCCGGCCGCCGCTCCAGCGCGGGCGTTAGGTCCACATTCGGCGGCAGCAGGCCACGCGTGACGAGGCTCAGCAGGCCCGCGGCCACGTCCCGGGGACCGATCGGAGGAATCGCCTGCGGGTCGTGGCGCACGTCCGAGGGTGGCGCGCCGAGAGGCTTCGAGACACGCTCCTTGAGCAGCTTCCCGGGCTTGTCGCGCCCGAGCGGTCGCATCGGCGCGTGCTTCGACGGCGCTGCGACCCCAAAGCGCGCCGCCATGTGCGCGCGGCTGTGGACGGAGCCCGGGTTGTTGATCATGACCGCATGCCGGCTGGCGGCGAGTGAGGCAGCGGCTGGCCGTGCCACTGGGTCCAGTCCCACGTCGCCTGCCGATCGCGAGACGCGCGGCGGCCCAAGCCGTGGCTTTGGCAGACCCTGGCCCGGCCCGGCGCCGTTGGACGTGTCGCCGCCGCTAAAGTTGTACGCGCCGAGCGTCGGCAACGTCGCGACGTTGCTGTGGACGGTGTTGAGCACCGCCTCGGCCTTGAGCCGCAGGTCCGCCTCCACCTTTGCGACCACCGACTGCAGACTCTCGGCCGTGAGCCGCACGTTGCCGCCGCCCGCTCCGGCGAGCGCCTCGCGGATCTGGCGTAGGTCGTTCTGCGCGGCGAGCAAAATCTTGCCGACGTCGCGCATGTGGTGCTGGTCCGCCGCCGCCGATGGGTCCGACGAGGCCATCTGGGACGTCGGCATGGTCCTGCGCAGCAAAGCGGAGTCCAACAGCTTCACTCGCTATACTGATGACGGATGCAATCGGGCCCTTTTCTCCGAAAGAGAGACACAAAAGTCCTTATAAAGACGTGCTTTCTCAGTTCTGCCCGACCGCTGTCGTGGCCGCCCGGGCGTGTGTGAAGTCGAAGACAACCTCATATTACGACTTTTAACGGCGTTCATGCTTTTGCCTCCCTGGACCCTGGACGGCGCGTATGGTGTTCAAGATCAAGTTACTACATAAACAACAGAATTGAACTTTAATTGAACACGCGCGTGTGAACTTGGACGAAGTGATACCGGTAGGTAAATTGATCTTTGGATCTTGCCCCGCCAGCTCTCCATCGCAAGGTCCATTCTTCTCGCCTGCGCGCCCGACCGCGGCTCGTCTCCGCTCACGCTCGATCGTTCCAATCGCGCCCGCGCAGTCCTTTGCCATGCTCTCCCTGTACGCTCCCGTTTGCGGCTTCTCGGCGGCGCCGATCGCGGCGCCGCGCATGGCGTCCGCCTCCGTGCAGATGAGTGTCGCCGACATGTGCGTGCCTCGCTCCACCAGCAGCGCGCCTGCCTGCGGGCGCGCGCGAGTGGCCTGATTTGCATCAGGGCCCACGCAGCTCAACGCGTGCTCTGTGCCACGCCATCGCTGGCTCACGCGCGCGCTCTCCTCCATACATCGGCAGGGAGGGCACCGGCCCCGAGACTGGCGGCAAGGTCTTCGACCCGTATGGCTTCTCGAAGATCGCGTCGGCGGAGACGCTCGCGTGGTACCGCGCGGCTGAGCTCAAGCACTCGCGCGTCGCCATGGCTGCCGCCACGGGCTGGGCGTATGTGGGCTCAGGCGGGCCGCTCTTCCCTGGGTACCTCTCGATCGAGCAGGGCGTCACCTTCGAGTCGCTTGGCCGCTACGGGTACGCTGCTTGGGACGCTGTGCCCGAGGCGGGCAAGTTCCAGATCCTTGGCCTGATTGGCATCCTCGAGCTGCTCGGCGAGGCCTCGGTCAAGCCTCACTACATGAAGGGCGGCACGCCGGGCAAGATCCCTCTCATCTGGGATCCCCTGGGCTTCTCGAAGCGCCTGACGCCGCAGCAGCTCGCGCGCAAGCGCACGGCGGAGCTCAAGAACGGCCGCCTCGCGATGATCGGCGTCATGTCGTTCGTCTCCGCCCACTACATTCCCGATTCGGTGCCGCTGCTCCCGCTGCGCGTCTAGAGCGGCGGCGGCGGCGGGCGGTGCTGGCTAATTGCTCGAGTGCTCAGGACGTTACCTGCCGCGCACAGACGGACGCCGAGACTACACCGCGGTGGCGAGGCGGCAGCGCTACGCTCGAGCGGCGGCCTCGCTCCCTTATGGCTCAGCTGCTCACAGGAGAGAGACCGCTGACCGGCATGTCCCCACATGTGTGTGCAAGTCTGCGAGAGTTGCTTGGAGTGGAGGCGTGTAGATAAAGATATCTGATCTTGAGAGCCCCTGGGTCCTAACGAAAAGTGGTCGCGTGGCCCACTGGTGACATAAGGATGGCTTGCTTGCTTGCTTGCTTGAGAGGATGGCAGGAAGATGCGCATTAGTGTCTTTGACTTGGCAATTGTGAATTGACATTAGGTCTTTGACTTGGCATTAGGTCTTTGACTTCCTGTGATCGCCGAGTCGAGTGCTTCGGCGCGAGCAGGAGCGTCGTGTGTGTTGTCTTCAGCGTTTGGACTGTCTGCGAGCCCGCGCGCTAACCCAACCAATGCCTGCACCTCACCTGCACGCCAGTCCGCCCGCTCTGCTGCCTGCACACGCATCCGAACCAGCTATTTCGACCTGCGAAGCTCACCGTCGGCTCCGACACGTCCCAAATCTCCTCGCCGCCTGCGCGCGCAGACACGCGCAGCAAAAGCAACCAATGGCCTCGTGCTCGGACGCCAACCTCAAGGACTGGGACCCCGAGGTCTATTCGCTCCTCGTCAAGGAGAAGCAGCGCCAGATCAACGGTATTGAGCTGATTGCCTCGGAGAACTTCACGTCCAAGGCGGTCATGGAGTGCTTGGGCTCGTGCTTCACCAACAAGTACTCGGAGGGCCTTCCCGGCGCGCGCTACTACGGTGGCAACGAGTACGTCGACGCGCTCGAGGACATGTGCCGCAACCGCGCGCTTAAGGCCTTCGGCCTTGACCCCGCCAAGTGGGGCGTCAACGTGCAGCCGTATTCGGGCTCGCCGGCCAACTTCGCTGTGTACACGGGCCTCCTCAACCCGCACGACCGCATCATGGGCCTGGACCTGCCGTCGGGCGGCCACCTGACGCACGGCTACTACACTGCCAAGAAGAAGATCTCGGCCACCTCGATCTACTTCGAGTCGCTGCCGTACCACGTCGATTCGACTACTGGCATCATCGACTACGACGAGATGGAGAAGCTCGCGTTGATGTTCCGCCCGAAGCTGATTGTGGCGGGCGCGTCGGCGTACCCGCGCGACTGGGACTACGTGCGCATCAAGAAGATCTGCGAGGCGACCGGCGCATACATGATGGCCGACATCGCCCACATCTCGGGCCTCGTCGCCTCGGGCGAGGCAGCCAACCCTTTCGACTTCTGCGACATCGTCACCACCACCACGCACAAATCGCTGCGCGGGCCGCGCGCGGGCATGATCTTCTTCCGCAAGGGCCCCAAATCGGACGAGCCGGGCGCGCCCATGTACGACTACGAGGACCCGATCAATTTCTCCGTCTTTCCATCGCTTCAGGGTGGCCCGCACAACCACCAGATCGCCGCCCTGTGCACCCAGCTCAAGGAGGTGGCGACACCCGAGTTCAAGGCGTACACCAAGCAGGTGAAGGCGAACGCGGCGACGCTGTGCGCGTTCCTCGTGGCCAAGGACTACAAGCTTGCCACCAACGGTACCGAGAACCACCTCATGCTCTGGGATCTCCGCCCACTCGGGCTGACTGGCTCGAAGGCCGAGAAGGTTTTTGAGAAGATGCACATCACGCTCAACAAAAACGCCGTGCACGGCGACGTGTCGGCGATGGCGCCGGGTGGCGTGCGCATCGGCACGCCCGCGATGACGTCGCGCGGCCTCAAAGAGGCGGATTTTGAGGTCGTGGGCGACTTCCTGCACCGTGGCATCCAGCTCGCGCTCGAGATCCAGAAGAAGTCGGGCAAGAAGCTCGTCGACTTCCTCAGCGCTCTCGACACCGACAAGGAGGTCGTGGACAAGCTCAACGCGCTCCGCGCTGAGGTGGAGGCGTGGGCGGGCAAGTTCTTCATGCCCGGCCACTAAACGAACGCTAGTGTGAACGTTCACACGTGCCCGGCCACTAAGCGAACGCTCATCCGCGGGCGGCCGTGCGGCTGCGTCGTGCGCGTCTTTTCCTTCGCCCTCGCGTGAGGTGGGGCGGTGCGCAGCACACGCCAGAGGGCAGAGGACAGTCCTCCTCGGCTGCTGCGCAAGGGATGGATGGTCGCGCGCAGCCCTAGGGCGTGTGTGCGCGCGGTGGCCTACCGCGGTGGCGAGCCCTCCTACCAGTAGAGAAGTAACGCGGACCTGGCGGCGCCTCTGGGGCGCTGCCGCGAGGAAGACGCGGGCCTTTGCTGACGGGAGCCGCGCGGCCTGCGTGGCATCGCGAGTGCGCGACCGCTCGAGAGCTTGGGGCGTGACCTGTGGGGCGTGACGTATGGGGCGTGACCTATGGGGCGGTTCATGCGAGGACGACGTGCTGCTGGACAGCCGGCTACTCTTGTTCCATGATTGAGGGCATTCGACGTTTTCTAGGCCCTGCAGGCGCAGCGCAGCTTGCTCGTACCACTTCCTCGTTGGTGCCGTGTGCGAGCAGGGAGAAGGTGTGGGTCCCTTAAGCATGCTCGTTCCAGCCACAGTCAGGGTGACCCAGCTCGCATAGGGAAATAGTGGTGACGAAGTGGGTCGGTCTGCATTTGCCCGGAGCCTGGGGCTCCTAATACTGTTCGATAGCCCAGGAGGTCGATCATTTGCTCGTAGGAACGAAAGGTCCCGCACTCGAAGGCGACGTCCGACGATCAAACTCTGATCAAACCGACTATTAACTAGAACGTCTACCGTACAGACTACTGACACAACCGTGTTCATGTGTGAATAGTGGTGGGTGTCTGTAACCGATCATCGTATGGTCGAGGTTGTCCTGTTGCCTTTCCGGGCAAGTATCCGGTCAGAGCCAGTCCCTGACTCTGA
>PJAB01001621.1:0-13239 GCA_002887195.1 Chrysochromulina parva
GCTGCCACTCGCGTCGCCCGCCACGCTGCCACTCGCGTCGCCCGCCACGCTGCCACTCGCGTCGCCCGCCACGCTGCCACTCGCGTCGCCCGCCACGCTGCCACTCGCGTCGCCCGCCACCTCCGGCATCGCCCGAGTTCCGCCATCGAGCGCGTCGGCGATCGGCCCGTGGGCGATCTCAAAGGCCGCCTCGTCGCATGGCGTCGCCACGGCGCTCAGGTAACCGCCGCCCGTCGGGTGGAGCGTTCGGTCGTCAATGGCGAGAGGCTCTTCGCCCACGAGCCAGACAACGAGCCGGCGAGCGCCTGTGACTGGGCGCACGCCCTCCTCGATGCGCACGATGCGCGCACGCCGTCCAACTCGAGGAATGACCACGTCATCGATCCGCGTACTGCTCGCCCCCACTCCCCCCACTCCCCTCACTCCCTCCGCGAATCCCGAGGCCGCCACCGCCGCCGGCACCGGCACGGACTGCTCGTTCACCGCAAAGACGCACCCAAACGACGCGTTCACGAGCAAGGACGACAAGGCCTGCTCGCCGCAACCGCATGCAGCGCCCGCCGCAGCGCCCGTCGCCTCGCGCCGAACGGAAGCCGCTGTGGAAGCCGCCGTGGAGGCGGCGAGGTTATCGAGGAGCGCAAGCCAGCGTGGCTCGAAGAGGTTGAGACGGCGCTCCTCGCCCGCGCGAAGCGGCCGACGCACCTGTGTGGGGGGACGGAGGAGGGCAAGGCGCCGTGGTGAGCGCACGCGTGCACGCCGACTGTGGAGACGGCGCTCCAAAGCGAGCCGGCTGGCGCACTGTGAAGAAGGGTGTGAAGTTGGGGGTTTCCCCATTTGGCACCAGCGGCGCTCGAGCGATGAGCGTCGGGTCCGTCGAGAAGGTGAAGCGTCGGCGCAGCAGCCGGCCGTCGCGCAGGCCGCGCGCGAGCTCAAGCCCTCGCAGCGCACCTGCATGCAACGAGGGAGGCCATCACTGGCAATCAGTGGCAATTATTGGCAATCAGTGGCAATAAGTGGCAATCAGTTGCAATCAGTGGCAATCAGTGGCCATCAATGGCAATCAGCGGCGATGAGTGGTGGTCGAGCGAGTAGTGTACTCCCAACGAAGATTTCGTCTCGTCTCAGCATCAAACAATGGCAATCAGTTGCAATCAGTGGCAATCAGCGTACTCGCAGCGAGGATTTCGTCTCGTCTTAGCAACAGCTCATCCAACACGCGCACGCACAGCAAGAGCACGAGCGCGCCGCCGAATGCGAAGAGCTCCAGTGCCGCGGTCGCGAGCCACGGGATGACGCCGGCCTCGTCGGCGCCGACGGGCGAGGCAGGCGCTGTGGCGAGGCCGGATAGGCCGGTGAGCAGCACCATCCACCACACCCCCGCGAGCAGCGGCAGCATCTTTGCCGGGTCGTCGCGCAAGCTCGACGCCACGTTCACGTACGAAGCACGCACCCCGTCCGTGATTCGCCCACCCTTGAGAGCAAGCTGCACGGCACGCCACAGGCGCTCGCCGTCTGCGACGGCGCCGGCCGCGCGCAGCCTCGCGACCAAGTCCCTTGCCTTGGCATCGCCGAGCACGATGGGCACGCCCAGCTCGGCCGCGCCGCGCACAGCTGCGGCAAAGTCTGCGCCGTACCGCAGCTGCTCGCCGTTGCCTTGCTCGTCCGTGCGCAGCAAGCATTCTAGGCGCTCCTGATCCAACTCGATGATCACGACGTCTGGCCGCGATTGAGCGATGAGCGCCGACACTTCGGCAGATGATCTGCATGGCGTGTGTGCGGTGCCGATTACAAGGAGCTCTCGCGAGCCGCTGGCGACGGTGCCGACGCATGGAAGCGTATTGAAGCGCGAGATTTGCGGCTGTCGTGATAGTGCGGCGGCGGCGACAACGAGAAGAGTCAGAAGGGCCAGTCTCGCCATTCTCTGTCTTCTCTTCACAGCGACGATCTTTGAATAGAAAAACCTTTTCGGATACCGATCTCTCCAGATCCGTTTGATTGTGGTTATTTCCCACCTCCCCGTGATCAGGTACTAGAGTCCCGGCGAATAGTGCCGTAGTTGATCACTGACGGTGCGCATGCATCGGGCGCCATATCGGGCGCGTCCGAGGCGGGCGCGTTGGGCGCAAGCCGAAGCGTGCCGTCGTCGGCGCGCCGTCCAAGTAGCGGCACTCGCGTGCCCGTCCACTGGCACAAGCACATGTCGCAATCGCCTTCGTGTTCCGCGCGCTCGGTTCGGCGATCCTCGGCCTTCGCCGCACAGTTGATGGCGATGAAGCCGGCGACGACGGCGGCGGCGGCGGCGAGTGAGGTCACTCGTGGCGCTTGTGGATCG
This sequence comes from Chrysochromulina parva, assembly GCA_002887195.1. NCBI lineage: Eukaryota > Haptophyta > Prymnesiales > Chrysochromulinaceae > Chrysochromulina > Chrysochromulina parva. The sequence goes on from PJAB01001621.1 coordinate 2,333, forward strand.
ACGAGCCATGCACGAGGCAGGACAAGGTCGGACACGATGGCGAGCGGCACCTGCAAGGGGCGACGGTGACACTCAGGGTAATCAAGAGTATTCATGCGTAATCAAGGGTATACTCAGCGGCACCTGCATCCTGCAAGAGGCGACGTTGACACGCGCAGGAGCACTCGCGCGAGGCAATCAGCGTCGCAATCAGCGTCGCAATCAGGAAGCCAGTCAGCGAGACGCATCGAGCCTCAATCGTCATCAGAGGTCATCAGAGGTCATCAGAGGTCATCAGAGGTCATCAGAGGTCATCAGAGACGCATCGAGCCTCAATCGTCATCAGAGGTCATCGACGGCAATTGAAGTGGCGAGCGTCACCGTGAGCGCGAGGCCAACCGTAGCCACGCTAGGAGAGGTGAGCAGCACTGCAGTCGCCCAGAGGTATTCCGAGAGTACATTATCGAGGAGACCCTGAAGCAATTGACAGGGGGAACGGTCTTCATCAAGGGTATTCACAGGGGGAACGGTCTTCATCAAGGGTATTCAGAGCACGCCATCAGATCGCAAGGAGACGACACACATAGCTGTGAGCGTCAGCTCGCCATCCCATCACATCCAATGGCCATCAATGAGCAGCAGTAGCCAGGAGTGGTCGTCATTGGCCATCAGGAGCCAGCAGCTGCAAGCAAGTAGCCATCAGTAGCCAGCCCACCTTGAGAACAATGAGCCCAAACACCGTGAATGTGAGCGCACTCACGTCCTCGACCGCGGTCACATGCAGCAGCGCGATCAGAGGCCCAAACAGGAGAAAGGTCGTCACCCCCAGGAAGCCAAAGAAGAGGGACAGGTCGGGCGGCTCGAGCTTGCGGATGAGCACCTGTACTCGGGGGCAATCAAGGGCCATCAAGGGCAATCAACGGCAATCAAGGGCAATCAAGGGCAATCAAGGGCAATTGAGGGCCATCAGGCGCCATCAGGGGCCATCAGCCCGGGCGGCTCGAGCTCGGAGGTGCAGCACCGTGTACACGGCATACAGCACAGCGCCCAGCAGGCAGACCGCGTCACCTATGAATGAATGGCTCGGCCCACCTTTATCGCTTTCGCCGCTGCCGCCGTCGCCACCGCCGTCGCCACCGCCGCCGCCGACGCCGACGCTGCCTCCACCGCCGCCTCCGCCGCCGCCGCCACCTTCGAAGTCGCTGTCCTTGAGGGCCGTGAGCCCATTGCCAAGCCAGCACAGACCGACGCCGACGAGCTTGAGGGGCGTTGGTGCCTCGCCGAGCCAACGGACGGAGAGAAGGAGGGTGAAGGCTGAGGAGGATGAGGAGATGACCGTGGAGGAGGTGATCGACGTGAGCGACATCGAAATGTTGTACGTACAGTTCGCCGCGAACCAGATGGGAGCGATCATCGCGCCCGCGCGTGCAGCCCGTTGCACGGGCGCCGAAAAATACCATGCCGCTATGGTCCTCGGCGGCTCGTATGGACGCTCACCATGGCTCTCGCACGCCGCGTGCATGGTGGCCACACTCGGATCTTCGCTCTCGGAGCGGCCAGCACAATATCGTGTACCGATCCGTCGGCGTGCAGCGTCCAGAAGCAGCTTGATGGGAATGAGCACCGCGAACAGGCTGTTGCCAAGCCACGTGAGAAAGACAGGTTTATTGAAATTCTCGGCCGTAAAGATGGCCTGCACCAAGACGCTGCTGGCCGACCAATCCACAGCCACGAGGAGGATGCAGATCACACCAACGGTCCAAGACGTCACCTTCCACTCGCGCAAGGGGGACATCCTCCACACCAAAGAAAGCAAAGTTTCACACCTCACACTGTGAAAGGGTTTTCCCTCTTTTCCCTCTGGTAGGAGAGAAATCGACACACGCGAACGACCACCGAACGAAACACTGCCACGCAGCAGTCGCGTCGCATATGGTGAGTCGCTCAGTCCGTGTGCTGGGGGTGGGGCGTGTGTCACCACACACTCAAGCGGGCATCTCCGATTCAAACTCCCCAACCGTACTTCAGGGGTCCCGCAAATTGGTTGGAGCTTGTTGAGTTATAAATATCTCTCAATACGTGAGTCCAGTTAACCCGAAGAATACTCATCCACGTTCGTCAAGCACCTCCACTGAGGACACGTGCAAACTCCGCTGCTCTCGCCTCTCCATCGCCGAGACGCTTACCGTCATGCGCGTGGGGTGCACTCCTCGTCCTCCCAATGCCGTGAGGGCGCATGCCTCAGGAACGTCCTTGAGGATGGTACGCGTAACGGTCCGGAAGGGAAGGTCCCAACGTGGCAGATCAGAGGGGATCGGTCCAGATTGTATCTGGATCTCCGACATGAAACCGGGGGTGAAGTGCCTCACTTCTTGTCGAAGACACGGCCCGCGATGGTCTGGGTGCCCACCGTGCCCGTGTACCCAAGCGGTTCGCCCGGGAAGTTGAAGTTCTCGACCACGGCGAAGCTCCGTGCAGCGGCCTCGATGATCGCCTGGAGCGTGCTCTTGTCGGCCTTCGAGCCGATGGTCTTGAGCTGCTGCAGCGTCGCTAGAACCGAGCGCTGGCGCTGGGAGAGCGGCAGGGTCATCGTCATCGACGAGACCTCCTTCGTCATCTCGGCGATCAGGTCGTCGATGGTGTCGAGCGAGCACTCCTCCTCGAGGCACTTGGCGGCGGCATCCTCGACGCCCATCATCGGGATGGAGGCGGCGCGCGTCGGCGCGCGCGCAACGAATGGAGCGAGCACGAAGCCTGCGGCACACGCAACGGGAGGCGTAAGTGGACATGGCTCAACGGGGATGCCCCTCACATTGCTCGAGGGAGATTTTGAGCGCGCGCGCTGCTCATGGGACGTGAGGGAAGATGGTTGGGAAAGGGCGTGACCCGCCCGGGAGCGGTCTGTCAACGCTCGTTGCAAATGGGTTAACAAGCGAGGCTCACCGTTGGCGACCGAGAGGAGCGCGACGAAGAGTGCGAGAAAGGCTTGCATGTGTATGATGATGACAGACGCCTTTTTCGTCACTTCTGAGACAAATTGACGAATCGCCTTGATGAGTGCCTATTATGGGACACCCGATCACGGTCAGGGAGGCACACGCCCAAGCACGCCCAGTCCTCACGCACTCGCGAACGCGCTGCGGATCGCCGCCTTGGCAGCGAGATGGGAGGCGGCGCGCTCGACGCACGAGCGCACGTACTCGAGCCGCTCGCTCGTCTTGAGTTTTCCGAGCGCGAGTGAGCGCTGAAAGGCTGGGAGCGAGGTGCAAGCGGCGAAGCTGAGCATCTGCACCTCCGCCGACGCCTCGTCCTCCACTCCCCACAAGCCGTAGAGCCGCTCGAGCGTCGTCGCGGGCGCCTGGTCCAAATGATACGAGCAAAGCTCCTCGAACATCTGTTCGCGTGCCTCGTCGAGAGGCTGCTGCTGCGGCGGCGGTGGCGGCGGCTGCGGTGGTGGCGGCGGCTGCAGCGGCTGTGGCTGCCGCTGCTGCTGTTGCTCCTGTTGCTGCTGCCATGCCGCTGGCTTGTAAACCCAGCGCTCCAGCGGCTCTAGCGCCTGCTGCTGCTGCTGATGATGATGATGATGATGATGATGTTCCTGCAGATCCCGCTGCTGCTTCGGCTGATCCAGATCCTGCTGCTGTGACGGCTGCGGGCGCGAGAACGTGGTGCCGTCCTCTGGTCGCGCGCCCTCCATCGCCTCGCCCTTATTTGGATAGTGCGGTGTTGTCCCTGTCCATCCCTTCGGGAGCCTGGCGGCGATCTCATCTCGTGTTTGCGTACTCACCACCGCCTTGGTGAGACCGATGCGGAGCGCCTCATGTCGCGCGGCGGCGGCGCGCAGCTCCAACACAAGACCCTCGAACTCTGCGTCCTCGTCCTGAGCTCGCTCGTCCACGGCGGGTCGGCAGCCACGCGCCACGAAGTAGCGACCACCTTTGCTCTCGACGCGCTCAATGTGGACTCGTCCCACGGCGAGTACGTCAATCTGCGCACCGATCTTGCGCCGGCGGATCTCGCGCACTTCGAGGAGCGTCGAGATGGAGAGCACGTTCTTGTAGGGCGACGTGATGAGCGCACCAATGCACCCAAACTGAGCTGCCTCGAGCGCTGCGAGCTCCTCAGCACTCTCGACGACCATCCTGCGTGACTCGCCCGGGAGCAGCAAGCCGCACTTGTCCATCGGCATGTGGAGCAACGGAAGCGTTCCTGTGCGTGCGCTCACCCAGTCCCCTGCGTGCATCCTGAGCTGTGCGGCGCGTGGCAACGAGAGCGAAGCAATGGTGAGGAGCAGCATGCTGCGTGGGCGAGAGTCGAGCGACGGTGATGAACCAGATATGAAGCACGTGCTTGTGGAAAAGCGCCAACACGGCTCGCTAGATCTTTGCACGTGGAAGCACCTCAGGGGGGTGTGGACGGAAGAGTAGCGAAGGGAGAGAGGTGCGCGAAGCCGAAAGACGACAAGTCCGCAGGGAAGAAATCTGATCAGCGAGGTCTGTCGCAATTTTCGAAATCCTGAACGCCCATCACAGTAGCCCCTTGTAGTTGCTCCCACCCCTTGCAGTGTTTGCGAACACACAAGTTAAGTCAAGTCTTTACAAATCAAGTCAATTCTATCATTAAAACAACAGACAACCGAATGGAATCCTAACGAATGTGCTCTGGCGGCCAGTAGTGGTGCAAGGGACTGGCCTTGAGTTGACTTGCCTTGCCTTTGCTTGCTTGCTTGCTTGCTTGCCTTGGCTTGTGAGTTGCGCATGTTGCGTGCGTCGGCTGTGTTGGCACTGCTTCCGCTCGCGACAGCATTCGCCAATCCACATCAACTTAGCGCCGCCAGCGTTCAGCAGCGCCGTGCGTCGTCCCTCGTTATGAAGGAGGAGACGCCCAAATTAAACTTGCCTTCCATCACCACCGCGCTGCTCGGGGCCCTCTGCGTTCAATCAGGAGTTCAGCTGTCCACAGCTGTCCCAGCTTGGCTGGCGGGCGATGGCGCCTCATTAACCTCGGTCGTCATCAACGCCGGCTTCGTCTGCTATGCCATCTTCAACCTGATCAAAGCTACAGGCGTCATTGGCAAGTACTCATACGCGAGTCTGGACGACCTTGAAGTTGGCTCATTTGCGCGCGAGGCGGGCGAATGGGCTCTAGCCGGTGAGATCCCAACGAGATCCAAGGATGGTCGGTACGAGGTCGCCACGTTTGCTGGCGGCTGCTTTTGGGGCACGGAGCTGCACTTTCAACGGCTCCCTGGCGTGATCGCCACCTGCGTCGGCTACACGCAGGGGGCGGTGGAGCGTCCCACCTACGCCCAGGTGTGTGACGGCACGACCGGACATACTGAAGGCCTTCAGCTCATCTTCGATCCAGATTGCATCTCGTACGAGGCGCTCTGTGACAAGTTGCTTTCGACGGTAGACCCGACGGCCCTCAATCGAGTAGGAAACGATATGGGCACGCAGTATCGCCACGGCCTCTACCCTCACAGCGCGGGGCAGGAAGCGGCCGCCAGGCGCTGCGTCGAGCGCGTGCAGGCAACTGTGAGCCCACGCCGTGTGGTCACTGAGATCAAACCCGCCGCTGTGTTTTGGCCCGCTGAGGGCTACCACCAGCGTTACCTCCAAAAGGGAGGGCAGGATGCTTCCAAGGGGTCGGCGGAGAAGGTCCGGTGCTACGGGTGATCACATCCACACGCGATTGGGGTCTGGGCAGATTTTACTGAGCACGTCGAATGTGTGCGGGGGTTGTGACCCGCTTGGTTGCCAAATTGACCGCGGCGCACGACACACGGGGGGCCCGCGCCCCGCGGCCGCGGCGTTCTGCCGCTGGTTCGCGCCGCCCCGAACCCCGCAAGTAAGTAAGTAAACATCGCCTACAGGCAGCGAACACGTGACGAGGGGGTCTCCCCCAGGCATGCTAAGCGTGTACGGTGTTAAGCAACACACAGCCGCCTGGAACCGAACCCGAGCGGACCGGACGCCAGACCGCGATCGAAAACAGATCAGTCTGCACTCGTGAATCACGCGGGGCACTCCACATAGTACTGCCGACTCACAGTCCGCTCTCCTCCTTATCTCCTCCTCAGCTAGACTTTCCGGCAGGGCACTTGCACGCCGACCTTGCGCTGCCCCGCCCCAATTTGCCGCCCCTCTCATCTTGCGCGGATGCGCGCAATTGCTTGGTGCGCGCGCCGCGCAACCGGCAAATCCGCGTCGCAAGGCAATCAGTAGAAGCGCGCGGTGCCCGACTTGATGGCCTTCTCCTCGGCCTTGGCCTTTGTCTGGTCCTTGGCCTTCCCGCCACGGGCATTGGCCCCTGCCGTCCCATACTCCAAGGCGGAAGAGGTGGGCTGCATCCAGCTTGGACCGCCCTTCTTGAATCCCGCCTTCTTGAGCATCGAGGTGTGCTTGGACTCGCGCCCCATCCGCACGTCAGCGCGCACGGCGATCATGAGCCCCTTCAAAGCATGGCGCATGCCAAACTTGAGCTTGCCCTCGTTCGGATCGGGCCCGCAACCGAGGCAGACGCCGAGGGCATAGAAGGGGATGCAAAGAAACGGCAAGATGTTTACGAGAAGAAGTGGGAGCCAGTTAAAGACAAAATCGCCCACCGTCATCTCATCGCCGATGAAGGCGCCCGACATCATCTCATCGGGGAGGAGGAGCTCCGGCAGCCGCATCTCAGCAGCGGCGTGGGTCTTTGTCCTGCAGCCCTTTGGTTGCCAGCTTTGGAAACATGCTAATTTTGGAAAAGAAAATAAATATCAAGGGGAGGACAGAGTTTCGTCAGTATAACAGGTTGCGGGGGGAGGGCAGATCCGACCCTTTTTAGAGCAGTAGCTTGGCAAAGAGGGCGCCGACCACGGGGCGTGCAATGAAGGCGCCGTTGATGGCCAGCTCGCCGGAGATCGTGTCGTACAAGTCGGTGAACGGCGCACGGCTCGACGTCGTGTTGAGCACCTCGAAGATCGGGCTGAAGAGAGCATGCCAACCAGCTGCAAATGCCGAGCACACGCCAGGAGCAGTAAGCGTCGTCCGAAGAGATCTCGAGGGAACAGGATCGGATCTCGGAGAGATCTCGGAGGGAGGCTGAGTTCGCACCTTCATCCGGGGACATCGCAGCCACCCAGGACAGCCAGTCCGCCTTCGTGTACTGATGGCGAGGGTCGAGTGGCGTCCCAAACTCATTCGCTTGCTCGAGGTAGTACGCCGTCTCGAGCGCCGCAATCGCATCGTAATCAAATGGACCGTCGAGTCGTAGCAGCCGTTGCCAGAGCAGGTTGTACTTGAGGGACCAAGAGTCCTGGTACTCGTCCACGTTGAAGCTCATCGAGTAGTGTGGCGGCTGCCCGGTCGCGTTAAAGGCATACAGCTGCCACGTGGAAGCATAGTCCGCTGCAATCGAGGCATACTCCGCGCACGGGCGGCCAGTACGCGCGCCGTCCTGGGCGCGACCGCCATGCTGAGGAGGGGCGCGGCCGCCATGCTGAGGAGGGGCGCGGCCGCCATGCTGAGGAGGGGCGCGGCCGCCATTGAAATGAAGAAACTCATCATCGAGCTGCATGATGGTGCACAGCTCCGCAAAGGCACGGATGGCTAGGATGCCCTTGAGCCCTAAGTTGGTGTTGTTCGCAATCGGGCCGGCAAAGTCGTCGGTGCTTAATTGCTCCGCTGGAAAGAGCGTCGTCTCTGATGAAGGTGGCAATCCGACGCAATCGGGTGCACTCAGTGACGCAATCGGGTGCACTCAGTGATGACCTAAGACGCCATCAGTCGCACTCAGGCGATCAAGGCTCAGCGGTTCGGTGTGAAGGCTCAGCGGTTCGGTGTGAAGGCTCAGCAGTTTGGTGTGGGGCTCAGCGCCGTACCTATCAGCACCTCCGTCCACGTGGTCAGCAACGGCAGGTAGGGGGCGAGCCATTGGCGCGCCAAGACGGCGCCAGAGCGCTGTACCAGCGCGAGGAGCATCAGGAGCATGTTGCTTGAGTTCTCGAGAGGCATTGGCTCCTGTTGAGGGAGGCCATCAGACGCAATGAGCATCAGGAGCATGCTGCTCGATAGGCATTGGCTCATGATGAGGGAGGCCATCAGACGCAATCACACCTGCTCCTTCGTGGGCGCATTTGCAATCGGGTACGTCCCCAGCTGATGAGGCGAGTACGGGTCTGAGAATTGAACGTACGTCTCGTTATGGGCGTATGCGAGCACGGGCAGGAGCAGTTGACGAAGCAGCTCAGGTGCCGCGTGCAGCAGCATCGGCGACGAGGGGAAGATCACATCGACGGTGCTCATATCTCCGTTGGTCGAGATCTCCTTGAGGAACGTCCAGCTCGCGTTCCGGTCGGTCGCCCAGACGGTCTTGAGCGCAGCGAGCACCTGGCGCCATGCAAGCGCGAGCACCGCCGCATACTTCACGCCGCCTGCACGGCTCCATTCGCTGATGAGCTGCTCATCGAGCGCGTCGCCGCGGGTACGCATCGCGTCGATTTCGGCCGCTGCGGCCCCTATCGCCTCCTGCACGTCAGGGTACGTACGCGTCCACAAGGCCGCGTACTGCGCTCACCACACGTGATCTCAGCCGATCATGGCAGTCGTCAGTGGCCATCCACAGTAATCAGTGGCCATCCACAGCGATTCCAATGTAATCAGTGACCATCCACAGTAATCAGTTGCCATCCACAGCAATCCGTGGCCATCGATGGATTTCGTCACACCCGTGTTCCAAAGTATTCGACCGAGCGCACATCATCATACGCCATCAGCACCAAGTGCGAAGCGCCCGCGCTATCGACGGCTCCGAGGTCGACAGCAGCTGACAGGGTCGGTAAATCGTCTGAACAGCGCCGCGGCTGCCGTCCGTCAGTTACATTCGGCAAAACTCCCGACGCGATGAAGGCCGATCGGCTCCGCGCCGCAGAGCCAGCACGAAGGTCCACGGGTGCGGCGGCGGCGGCGGCGGTGGCGGAGTGCTTTGCCTGTTGTGGCGGCAGCTGCACCGCGAGATGCAGGAAGCCCCAATCAATGTTCGACCGGTCCGTCGCGGCGGCACCGAGGACCGGCTGCGAGTCGGAGCCCATTTGGATGCCACGCACCCCCTGGCGAGACCACTCGGACCAGCGCACCTGATGAGGGAGGCCATCAACGGCTCATCAGTGACAAGCAGTGACATCAATGGCTACACCCCAGCCAGCCCCGAGGCCATCCGATGCAATCCGGTTGCAGTCGACGCACCGACGTGTCCCAGCAGCTGTTGACGGTGTGAGCGGCACTCGCGTCGAAGTAGAGCTGCACGCGGTGCGGCATGCCGTCGAGCGACGCAGTGTGGTGCTCGATGTAGTACACGGGGCGGCTCAAGCGTATCAGGTCATCAGGGAAGGCCGTTTGACGAAACGTCAGATTGAGCGAGAGCACACCTGGGAGCTCGAGGTGGACGACGGTGCGAGTGGGGAGAACGAGGACAGAACGCTGCGTGAGTGCAGACACGTCGATGTCGCACGGCGGATGCATGCCAGTGAGCACGCTCGAGTTCAGCTCCGTGTCCTCCTCGATCGGATAGGCGCAGCTTTTGAGGAAGCACCGAGGCGGGTCGCCGCCTCGCACGTAGGCCACGCAATCTGGATCGGAGTAGCAGCGCAGGTTGCACTCCGCATCTCCGGCGTCGTCCGTGTGATCAATGTCGCAACCAGACGGAGCCAGATTGCTATTGGTGAGATTCACCACGGGGCCAGGCTGGGTCGCCGGCGCAGTGTGGCACGAGCCGAGGAAGCGGTACGTGCGTCCATCCACCCGCACGAGTCCAAGGGTGTCTTTTGCGATGCCCGTCCAGTGCCGGATCGGCTCTGTCACGTTGTCGCCAAAGATCCAGGTTTGGAGGTACGGATCGCCCAGTAGCAATGGAATGGCGGGTGGTCGGAAACGGAGATCCTGGATGGTCGCCATGTTGGACACAGAGGAGCCTTGAATGACGCGGTGTTTGTGAGTCGGGAGCGCCCGCGAACAAGTTGTACTTGTATGCTCTGACGCATTCCGGTAATTACACATGGATTCGTCAAAATCGCGGGGCGCTCGCTGACCCCGTGCTTTATATGTTTCCGCCGTATCGGTTAACTAATTGGGGTCTGGGGGCGGGGCGCGACTCCGCCGGATAAATTGTCGTCCTCCCAAAATATTCATCCCTTTAATACATGTAGGTGGTGCCGCAACCTGAATAAAGACCTGATTACCAATTTCGTTTCTCTAGCCTTTGTCCCATATTAGGCACGGCCCAACGGATGCGCGCTTCTGCACACACCATATTGCCGTGTGACGCCCAAAGTTAAACGGCTGTGAACCCAACGTGAAGGGCCAGATTACAGATTACACCAGGACGGTATCCATCATGGAACCGGACAGGGGGGATGCGGGAGAACCCACAAGTATCGCCGCGGTCTCTGCCGGATGTTCCGAGAATGTGCCGACGGTCTCCGGTCGGCGCTTTCGAATATGCGGAATATCGATGCGTATCAGTTCTGGGGGTGTTATGTGTCCCCGCAACGGATGCGCGCTTCTGCACACACCATATTAGGTGCACATTTAGGCATCCTTCGTGAATGGAGGAATTAGAAATACTGGAGGCTCCGCTGCTCGATGCGGCCAGGCGTGGCGACACAGCCAAAGTGCGCCGCCTGCTCGCCGAGGGCGCAGGCATCGATCAGATTGATAAGTACGGGAAGTCGGCCCTGATGTTGGTCAGCATCTACAACCACCTCGAGACCGCCTCTGTGCTACTCGAGGACGGTGCCGATGTGAACCAGGCCAACAGTTGGGGCTTCGCGCCGATGAGCGCCGCCTGCATCGGCGGCAACCTTGACATGGTTCAGCTCCTCTCATCATACGGCGCCGCGCGCACCTTCACCAATCGAGACAGAACCAAGTGCACGGCGGAGGAGCTGG
>PJAB01001622.1:0-13237 GCA_002887195.1 Chrysochromulina parva
CCTTGTAAGGTGCAGTGCACGACTGCTGAATTCACTGACGCCGTGAGGACCGCTCCGGGCCACTCATCTCACAGCACATTCCACACACGATCCTTCCATACTGGGAGTCCTTTCCTAATAAGGTAACAGGGAGTCGTGTGATGAGTCAGGTACGGTCTACCCCGTAGAGTGTATGGTATTCAACAATACAGCAAGATACATCAGGATACGTCACGTATCCTGATAACAAACTGTCCCCCCAAACTTGATAACACACCCCCCCCTAACCCGCCGGCCGGGCGGAGGGGTGAGCGCGGGACCGTGAAATAAGTCATAGTATTATAGAATCTTGCCTAAGCTGGATGTGGATGATTGTGGAGTGGCGCCACAGGACTGAGTGTCTGGGGGCGACAGGCAAGCGTGCTGCCAGCGTCCAAAGCACTTCGAGGCCACATTAAGGCGCTCCCACTTGTCCGCCGTGCAGCACGCATGATATGCCACCGTGACATTCGAGATCATGCTCACTTGGCTGGGAAAGATGGACCCATGGAGGCTAGAATTGTAGACGTGCCTCCCATAGAGGTAAGAATTGAACAAGGGGCCAGCGCGCCCAACAAGGAAGGTTATCTGTGCCCCCCTCGGAGGGCGTGACTTGACGTCGAAGGGCATGAGAGTTCCAGTGATGTCGCTGCGGTACACGGCAAAACCACCCCAGCGCAACCCTGCAGAGTCCGACGAGAAGAGAGCTCGATTGAGGAGCAGCTGGTTGCCGATTCCAAAGAGCTTCTTGCGTTTTTTCCACTCACGAGCGTAAGTATCGATGTAGAAGAGAACGCGCGAGAGCAGCCGACGCGTCGCTGGCCTGTTGCGCATCAAATAGAAGCCCGAGTTAATGATGCCGTGCACTGAATGCCAGGTTCTCACCGGCTCGATGAAGAAGCGTACGTCGACGGGCGGCAGTGCAAGCAACGTCGAGTATGGCCGGAGCGGCAGCACATCGACGTCGCTGAAGATGGCCGCATCGCACTCGCGAATAACGTATGATCCGTTCGAATCCTGAGTGTGCAGAAGCTCATGCATGCGCCGAATGCCAGCCATCGAGCCTTCAAGATACTGCGCCCCAAGAAACTTTTCGCTGCCCTTGTTGTGGAACCTGCCGACTGATTGCCCAGAGTCGGGAGACATGTCGAGATGAAGTCGGTACGCCTGTTTCGGATCGTTCTTGATCATCTCGCCGATCCAGCTAACCCAGCAAGAGAATAAGCTGAGCGAAACCTTTGCGTTATTTGAGATCGCCACCACATGCAGCACGCTTGGTAAATCGCACAGTGCGTCACCAGAACGCGGCTCAAAACGAGGTGGCTCAGACGCATAGCTCCCCTTTTCAAGAAACCAATGGCTACCATCGTTGAGTTTGGGAGCGATTGATCCGCGAACGAAGAGCAGCAGTGAAAAGGGTAGTAGTAGCAATTGGTTCCAACCAACGATGCTCATCTATAGCGGTCGCAGTTTGGGACCAGCGCGCTGCGCTTGCTTAAGAGAGATCCAAAGTGAGTATGACATAGTGATCTCCGTACTAGTTTCCGTACTTCGACGCAACTGATTGTTGCAAAGAGTGTGAAGAGAATTTGGGAATGCATGCAATTTTGTTCGGCGTGCTGCGTGTCGGGAGACATGTCGAGATGAAGTCGGTACGCCTGTTTCGGATAAACAAACCCTTGGATAGAAACCCTTGGACTTCATATCGTATGTTAAACTAAGACGAACCTCTCCCGGCTCCCCTCGATGCCTTTTTCGGGCTTTCGTCTTTTTTCTTCAACGTACCCAACGGGCGCCCCGTTGAATGTACCGAACAGTACATGTAGTTGCGTCTCTTTCCAATTGACACCCCGCTGTTTGAGATTCATTTCAGTATCGGGACTTCTCAAGTCGAAACAGATTTCCGAAGCTTGACGGCCCTTCGAAGACGACTATCTCGCGCTTCCATCCATGGCGTTCGGCGCGGTGGCCCTCGCGGTCACACTGTTTACACCAGTCGATTCTCTCAGTACTGCAACGAAGTCGGCGATGTGCATGAAGATCATGCACACGCCACGAAGCTTCGTGAAGATGCAGGGGGCCATGGGCAGTCCTGGCGGCTTCGTCTCATCGCGCGGGCGTGGTGGTTCGCCGTCACCGCCGCAGGGCAACCCGCCGCAGGGCGGCATGGGCATGCCGCCGCAGGGTGGCATGGGCATGCCGCCGCAGGGTGGCATGGGCATGCCGCCGCAGGGTGGCATGGGCATGCCGCCGCAGGGTGGGATGGGCATGCCGCCGCAGGGTGGGATGGGCATGCCGCCGCAGGGCGGCATGGGCATGCCGCCGCAGGGCGGCATGGGCATGCCGCCGCAGGGTGGCATGGGCATGCCGCCGCAGGGTGGCATGGGCATGCCGCCGCAGGGTGGGATGGGCATGCCGCCGCAAGGTGGGATGGGCATGCCGCCGCAGGGTGGGATGGGCATGTCGCCGCAGGGTGGGATGGGCATGCCGCCGCAGGGAGGCATGGGCATGCCGCCGCAAGGTGGGATGGGCATGCCGCCGCAGGGTGGGATGGGCATGCCGCCGCAGGGTGGGATGGGCATGCCGCCGCAGGGTGGCATGGGCGGACCTGGCATGCAGGGTGGCCCTGGTGCCGGGCCCATGGGCGGCATGCCGATGCCCGGCGGCATGGGCGGCGGTATGCCAGGCCAGATGGGTGGCCCTGGTGCCGGGCCCATGGGCGGCATGTCGATGGGCGGCGCCGGGCTCATGGGCGCTGGGCCGATGGGCGGCATTCCGATGGGCGGCATGCCCCGAATGGGCGTCCGCGAGTCTGTCATGTCGCGCATGCAGGGAGGCGCAGCCTTTGGTGGGTACGGTGACACGAGGCCTCAGTTTGGGAGCCCAGGCAGCGTACGTGAGTCCGTCCTCGGCGCTCTCAGCTACAACAACGCCGTCGCCGGCGATGGCGCGGTCCTCACTCCCGTGCGTGACCTGGTGTACCTCGGCACCGGAGGGCGCATGGAACCCGTACGCGATGCGGCCGCACGCCGAGCGATGCGCTATGGGCGATTCGGCTCACCCAACCCATACGGCCAATCGTCGCCGTACATGGGCGCGGGCGTCGTGTCCACTCGGAACGGGTACCCGGCGTCACAATACGGCGCGACTTCGTCCTCTGCCACGGCGCCACGATTCAGCAACGTGGCCCAGGAAACGTGGGGCGGCGCACCCGCAATGGGCGGCATGCCGCCACCGATGGGCATGCCCATGGGCGGCGCCGGGCCCATGGGCGGGATGCAGCCACCGATGGGCATGCCCATGGGCGGCGCCGGGCCCATGGGCGGGATGCAGCCACCGATGGGCATGCAACAGCCGGGCATGCAACAGCCGGGCATGCAACAGCCGATGGGCAACCAGCAGTACGGTAACGGAAGGTAATCCGTACTTCTTACCTCCGGTTCCGTGATCAGCCGCTGCTGCACCGACGCGGTGCGCAGACAACGCATGCCATGTTGTCTCGCTCTATACATTGTTCGCGCATGTCTAGCATTTCGAAGTTCGAACGGTCGTGGGTGCGCGGAGGAGCGTGGCGTCCGCGCAGGCCCAGGGTCGATCATGGCTCAGGCGGGGAGCTCAGCAGCGGTTGTTCTCGACCGGAATCTTCAATCAAACGTACCCGCGCCGTGCGCGTCTCCCTGAGTTATATTTCATACGTTACGCGATCAAACACTTTAACTTTATTTTGCACTCGTTACCGACTTTCTCGATCACCGGGGCGGCCGCGCCCTAACCCCTATTTCGTTATATATTGTTGTTTAGCTTTTTTTAGGCTTGTTCGTACTGCACTATTAGACCCACTATCTGCTATCTCTCCTCTGAGCCTCTCTGAGCCTCTCTGCAACGCAATTTACTCCGGTCGATACTGCTTGAAGATCATATCCTTCGGGTCGAGGCCCGCAAAGCCAGCTTCCACCAGCTCGGCGTGGGTGCTGCGCAAGAAGATGACGAGCTCTTTCCACGCGAACCCGCCCTCTCGCAGCTGACGCAACGTGTAGCCAGCGGCTTTGAGATCCCTACCGGCGACTCCCGCCTCGTGCAGTGCCCCGGCGCTGGCGCCCGCGGCCTTGAGCTCGGCAACGCCCACGCCAATCTCGGTGAGCTCCTTGGTGCTGTAACCACCCTCGAACATTTCCTGTGTGGTGAAGCCGATGGCAGCGAGGTCCTTGGCGTAATACCTGCCCTCCACGCGCAGCGTAGACACGGGGCGCCCATCGGTGGCATCGACGCTGCGCTGTCGGAAGCCACCCTCGAGGAGCTCCTCTTGCGTGAACCCGCCCTCGCGCACCTGACGGCACGTGTACCCCCCGCTGCGCATCTCCGCCACCTGGAAGCCGATCATTCGCAACTCGGCCGCACTGTAGCCCTTGGCACGCAGTGCGCTGACCGAAGTCACGCCGTCAGCGCTCGTCTGCACCGCCTCCACCTCGCGCGGGTGGAAGCCCCCCTTGATCAACTCGGCTGCTGTGAAACCGACCTCGCCGAGGAGCTTTGCCTTGCAGCCGAGCTGGCGCAATTCGGCCGCGCTCACGCCGATGCCCTTGAGCTCGCGCACACGCAGGCCCAGCTCCCACAGCTCCTTGGCGTCGAAACCACCCTTGAACAAGTCGTCGTTGGTGCAACCTGCCGCCTGCAGCGCCGCTGCGGTCACCCCGGCCTTGCGCAGCAAGTTGACGCTGTACCCCAGCGCGCGCAGCACCTTCGGGCTGACGCCCGCCTCCGTCATCTCCTTCGCGCTCGCGACAATCTTGAGCTGCTCAACGGTGAAGCCACCCTCGAGGAGCTCTGCGCAGGTGTAGCCGCCACCCCGCATCTCGGCTAACGAAGCGCCTTTGGCTTTCAACTCACCGGCCGTGTACCCACCGTCCCGGAGCTCGGCGCATGTGTATCCCGCTCCTATGAGCTCCTTGGCGGAGAATTCCACTTGCGAGTCATGCATCTCCTTGGCCGTGTACCCCGCGTACGCGCCCTCACCCTCGGCGTACAGCTGGTCGCGGAAGCCACGTAGCTCCTTGGCAGAGTATCCGCCCTTTGCCAGCTCGCCCGCCTTGTATCCCTCCAGCTTGAGACGGTCCGCTTTGAAACCGGCCTCACGGATCTTGGCGATGGGCGTTCCCGCCTTTTTCAGCTTGAGCAGCCCGATGCCGCTCTCTTTGAGCAGCGCCGCGTCAAACCCGGCGGCCTGCAGCTCTTGCGCATCGTAACCCGCCCAATCGAGGTGGTTGAGCTGGAAGCCGGCCTTTCGCATCTCGGGCGCCTTCCAGCCTGCCTCCTTGAGCGGCTTGCATTCGCATCCCGCCGCCACCAGCTGCGGGAGCGTGAAGCCCGCCTCGGTCGCCTCGATCGTGTTGTAGCCCGCCTTGATCACAAACTTGCAGTCATAGCCAGCGGCCCTGAGCTCCGTCGCCGAGTAGCCCGCCTCCCGCAGCTCCGGACCCACAAAAGCTTTGGTGCTGCGCAGCTCGCTCGCGGTAAAGCCGGCAAGGCGCAGCTCCGGCGCCTTGTACCCGGCCACAAGTTTGAGCTCCGACGGCCCGAAGCCCGCCGCCTTGAGCTCTTCGAGCGTGAAGCTCGCGTCCTTGAGATCGAGCAGTCCATATCCGGCTTCGTCCTTGAGGGCGGAGGCGCCAAACCCGAGCGCCTTAAGCTCGTGCACGGTCGCATCTGCCGCCTTGAGATCTTTGACCTTGTAGCCGAGCGCCTTGAGAGCGGGCAGCTTGATGTCGCACTTGTCCATCAGGTCCTTGGCGCTGTACCCGGCCTCCTTGAGTTCGATTGGCCGGTGGCCGAGGGCCAGCAGCTGCTTCGGCTCAAAGCCGACATCGTGCAGCACACGCACTGTGAAGAGACCCTTCAGGTGTGCACGGCGCAGCTCCCCTGCGACGATCAGCTCGACCACCTGCGTCTGCCACGCGTCCACGTTCACCTCGCCGCGCCTGGCACGCTCGATGAGTGCGACCACCTTGCTGGCGGACTCCTCCACCTTATGCTGGTCGACGAGGGACTTGGAGCGATCCTTGCGCAGTAAGTCGCCGATCAGCAGGACCTCAAGCAATCGAGGACCCCCCGGTCGCAGCAGGCGCGTCTCGTGCAGCGCGTCCTTGGCGATCTCGCCGCCCTTGCGCAGCTTGCCCACTGGGATGGGATAGCCGCTCTCCTGGCTCACGACAAGGCATTGCAACTCGGCGAGCGCGGAGGCGCTCTCAGCCAACGCCTCAATGAGCGGCGCGCCGCTGAACGCCTTGCTCGCCTCCGGACCGTTCCACTCGAAGCCGGAGATGGACAGGTTGAGGCGCGTGAGGCTCGAGTTCTTGATGAGCGCATCGAGCAGGGGCGGCACTTCGACCTCGGAAATGTGGTATGTGCAAGACCACTCGTAGATGGCGCCCCTCTTCAGAGCATCGAGCGGGAGACCGTACCCAACTTTCAGAAGTTGGTTGGCCTTTTCGCGTACCGTGATGCCAGCTTCGCGCGCCGACTGAACGAGCTCGATCCACGCCTTGAGCGACGTGATGGTGCTGATCGCAATCGAGCGCGGCAAGATCTCAGAGAAGGGCGCTCCGTCGATGGACGCGTTGAGCAGGCTGAGCTCCGTCGCGGTCGCCATGCCCGCGTGCACGCGAGAAAAGACCGTGACCATTATGTAGGATTGGAGGATCATCTGCGGCAAGCTCTCGATGAGCACCTCGGCGATGATGCGGGTCGCCTTGTACGCCGGGATGAACTGGCGCATCTGGTCCGTGAGGCAGGGCACGACGGGCAGCAGCCCAAACGGCTCGAGGAACATGAGGCAGTCGAGTCCGAGCATGCCCAAAGGGAAACCAAGGACAACAAAGAAGCGGTACAATCCGGACTCTGGCCCGAAGGTGTCGTGGAGGTACGGGAGCACGCGCAGCCACACGACGAAGAATTGGAGGAACAAGAAGACAGACGCGATGCTCGCCCAGGCCCATTGACTCGATGAGAACAGGAGCACGGTGACCTCGATGTCGGAGATCAGATCCGCAAAGTAGAGCCACACGTTAACGAGACCGTTGAGCGAGCGGCGGAAGACTTGAATGAAGGAGCTGTGTCTCATCTTGTCGCACCACGAGCCCTTGAACGTCCTGGTCCGCTTGAGGAAGCGCTCCGGCGAGGTCTTGAACGAGTGGTTACGCGAGAGCGCCGCCTGCAGCTGCGATTGTCGCGCCCTTTGCACCTCCATCTGCTGCGCGAGTTGCTCGTCGTCCTCGTCGTCCTCGTCGCTCTGAGTCCGAACCATCTTCTGCAGGTAGAGCTCCTCGCTCGTGTCAATGGCCTTGTGCAGCTCGTTCCGCAGCGTCCTCTCGCGCATCATGCGCACCGGCTTCGAAAAGGCCGCGGCCATCACCGCAGCTTTGCCATACTTTTGAATGGTGCTGGCCGAGGCCGACAGACTCGCCCCGGCTTGCTCCGCCTCGTCCATCTCGTCGACCTCTTCGTACCGGCGGCTACGACAGTCGCGGTAGCAGCGGTACAGGTCCGCCTCGAAGAGCACGAGCAGCGAAATGCCCAGCAGCAGTCCAATGTCGAGCGCGACGTACAGGACGGGATGGAGCATCGCGTACGTCGCGCCCGCGGCGTTGGCTAGCTCTGACCAGCTGGGGTGCCAGGGCGGAGGCGGAGGCGCGCCCGCGGCGTCGCCGTCGTCGCCGCCGCCTGCGCCTTCACATCCCGCACCGATCAATCCGAGCCACGCGCAGGTCGAACCTTCAATCCACGTCATCGGGTCGAGAGCGCCGTCAGAGACGGCAAAGTAGAAGTAGGTCAGGAGACTGAGCGGGAACAAGAGCAGCCCCACGATCTGCTCAGCGCCGCCCTCGATCATCTCGCCTAGCGACGCCCAGAGGGCCAAGCAGCAATTGCATGGTGCCGTGATCCAGGAGTTCCGCACGGCGGACTCGTCCACATCGTCCTCGCTGTGGTGGTTGTTCGCTTGCACGCCATCCCCACGCTCAAAATCCTCGTACACATCCTCGCCGCCGCCCTCGTCGCCGCCGTGGGCATGCGACGTCGCGGGCACCTCGACGACGAGATCATTGAACCTCGCCTTGCCAGGTGGCCGGGGTTTGGCTCCGCTGGGAGCCGAGGCTCGCTGTGGCGTCTTCTTTGGTTGGGCTGGCGGTTGACCGGGCAGAGTTGCAGAAGCTGCTTTTGGATGCATCTCCGTTGCATTTGCATCGATGTGGTCAAGAAGCCGCTGCTGCTGAGCGTCCGGCCTCCGCGTGCGCTGCGGCGGCATCTGCTCGTGGCCGGAAGCCCAAAAAGAGTTTTACCCTGGGTTCTCAAGTTCGCGTTCCTTCAGAATCCACGCCGCCGTGCGTTCACACTTCGAATAACTCTATGTGGGGAAAGGAGGGAGTTTTCTATCGTCGAATCGTCAGTGCATTCACAGGCCGACGTTGCGGAGAGTTTAGTGGC
This sequence comes from Chrysochromulina parva, assembly GCA_002887195.1. Taxonomy (NCBI): domain Eukaryota; phylum Haptophyta; order Prymnesiales; family Chrysochromulinaceae; genus Chrysochromulina; species Chrysochromulina parva. Next base: position 8,497 of record PJAB01001622.1, read on the forward strand.
AGTGTGGCACTCTCGGAGCCACAAGCACAATGAGCGCGGTACCAGCCACGGCCGAGTCGTCTGAGTATGTCCGCGTGAAAAGGAAGCGGCAGACCATTTTCCTGTACGCCAACATGCCGATTGACACGGTTCACGACCTGCGGGCGCGGGCCAACCTCGTCACCAAGGTGCCGACATCCGAAATGCGCTTCTACCTGGACGAATCGGGAGAGGTCTTGCTCGACGAGAACAAGACTCTCAAAGAGCAGAAGGTGAGCCACTCCCTCTACGGGCCGAAAGCACAGCCCACGCCGCGTGCGCCTCGTGCTCCTAAATTGCCGTCCCGCCGTGCCAACCTCTTCCGGATGCCACATGCACCTCTGCGTAGATTGAGAACGACATGGTGTTGTACATGGTCTACCGGATTCAGGGTGCGTGCTGCCTATGCTCGCGCCCGATGGCCCGAAACCACGCCACGCTCGCTCGCGGCGCCTGACCTGCCATTCTGCACCCCCACCGCGCGCGCCTCGCTCACTTCGCTCGCAGGGTCCGATGATTGGGAAACGGTCATGATTGGCGACAAGAAGGCTGAAGGCGAAGCATAGCGGGGGCACAGGCAGCTGTTCGTGCCTCCGCCGCCTGTGAGTGGCAGCCGCACTCGGTTTCGCGAGCCTCGGCTAGCGCTATAGAGCGCTATGCCCCGCCGTGGTCCGGGCGTGCCAGTCGACCCTAGACGCTCTAGAGGGTACACAGCTGCACACTCACACCAGCTGCACGATATCCCCGCGCCCGCCGCGCTTTGCCCTTCGTTCGTTATGTCCGACCTTTTGTGTATCTTAACAGTTACAAAATCGTGCGGACCCCGCCACGGAGCGGTCAGCAACGCACGCTAGCAGCCGTCGTGCACAGCATTTCTTCCTCGTCGCACACGCATCGTGACGTGAAGTAGAAGTACTCCTACCAACCGCGCCCACAGCTGTGGCACACTAAGAGCGCGCGACAGCCGCCACTGCCATGGATCGGGGCAGTCCCCGTACCCAGTCGGAGCGGGCCGTTGGTTTAGAGGAGGTCATTGTGCTGCTCTGCATCCCCTTGAGGTACCTTCCCTCGGCGCCGCCGGACCTCGCCGCCGCTGCCGCCTGCGTAGCCCGAGGTCAGCACCTGTACTTCGGCTCCACTGCCGTCATCACCGCCGGCGGCGCTGCAGCTTCCGCCGCTGCCTCCGGCCGCATAGAGGGCGCTGTGGTCCTGGGTGCCCTCGTCTCCAGCGACGGAGACGAGCTCGCGCGCAGGGCCCCTCAACTCGCGGCTCCGAATGGTTTGCATCTCGCGCGGCTCATCCTCAGCCCCGTCCCCAGGATGCCTTGGAGTGTGTGCGCCGCCATCGCTCCTCGATGCGCTCAACACGGCGCTGGGCTCGGCAGCCGGCTCAGCCGCCGTTGCCCAGCTCCACAACGAGCCTACTGCGGAAACAACTGACGAGCCGGCGCTGGACAGGCCGCTCACGATGCCGTAGCCCTCTTCGCCGGCCGCGGGCGGCGGCGGCGGAGCGGCCACGCCCCAGCTGGCAGGCCGATGCACATTCGGGTGGTAGCCCGCTTCGGTGACGGCAGCTGGTACGGGACCGTAGCGTGCGACCTGAGTGGGCACCGGGGTACCACCCGATGCCCAGCCCGGTACATCTGGGTAGGCACCGGGGTATGAGACCGGAGCGGGCTGGGCACCTGGGTAGCGCGCGACAGCTTCCAGTCGGCTCCGAAGCTGGCGCTGCTGCTGCTCCTCTTCGAAGATGAGCTGTTCCTGTAGGTGTCGAGCGAGCTCCTCGTCCTGAGCCATCTGCCTGCCCAGCTGCTGGGCGAGCTCCTCGTCATGAGCCATCTGCCACGCCCTGGTGGCATCGTCTGCCTCCTCGCCGGCAATCGGGCGCGCTACCGCTACTGGCGGCCGCTGCGAAGACGCGACCAGCCGCTCAGTGGTCATGCCGAGGAGTACCTCGACTGCCGCCTCGACATTGCCGTTGCAGCTGTCGAGGACGGCCTGCAGCGTCTCCGGATCCACGTCTGGAAACATGGCGATAAGACTGTCCATCATCACGTCAGAGATGTTGATCACCGCTCTGCTCTCCGCTCCGGCGGTCGACGGTGAATGCGAGGAAAAAGCGCATGAAAGCGCGCAGTAGTCTTCACACTACATTCCCTGTAACTTCGTCTCGAACCCTTCAACCCTGGGTGTCATCCAAAGCACGTTGTGATTGTCTTCCTATCGCGCTGTCGCTTTTGCGAGCACCTTTTTACATATTTTGGGCCGCGATCGATGGTAATGGATCGCGCGGCCACGGAGCCACGACCACCGAGCCACGGCCGGCAAGCCGCCGGCTTGCGGTCTGAGTTCTTACCTGCGGGGGGCTTCCAAGGCCCCAAGGCGGGCTATGAATTCAAACGAGGAGACCAGGGTCCGGGCTACTATCGAGTGCACGAGCTCGCGAGCAGGCAAGACTTCTTGGCTGCACTCGAGCAGGCGGAGGCGCGCGACTCTGAGGCCCTCTCGGCGGCGATGGCGACGGGCTTTGGCGGCGTGGAGCAGCAGCGCCAATGGCAACAGCAGCAGCCCTTCCACGCCGCGTATCGCCAGCGCGAGGTCTACGCAAGGAACGCGCATGTGCAGCAGCCCGAATGGGCCCGCGTGGGCGTGAGCGAGTCCACGCTGGCCTTCCAGCGTCCCGACGAGGAGCAGCTAGTCCTCACGGGCTTCGAGCGCGCCGGCCCCTCGCGCAGCCAGCGTGTTCCCTTCAAGCCGATCGCCTCACAAATCAGCCTTGCTCATGGGCCGCCGCCCCCGCCCGATGTCTATGAGCGCAAAACGATGCCCCTGATGGAGCAAAAGCGCGGCCGCGTGGACCCGGCGGCGAGGCCAGTCGCCGGAGGCCGGCCCAACATGTCCGGCCCGGCGGATCCTCGGACGGGTGTTGGCACTACCCTCCTTGCGAATTCGGTGAACTTCTTGACGACGTGAGCGTGAGAAGTGACGTCGACGTTCCACCAGTCTCAGAGCCCAGGGCATCCCAGCTGCATTTGAGACCGAGCACGAGTTGGACTCGTGAGTGGTCATGATGACTTCGATAGAGCCAGCATGAGAGAGGGGGAGAGAGAGTGCACGCGGCAGAGTGTTGAGCGTGCAAGGCGGACGACGGCGACCATGACGGCGTCACAAGTAAGCTAAGTAAAACCAATCGTATGCCAAGACAGGCGGCGACACCCAAGGCGACACCCCCGTGCACAGTGCTTGGCGTGGAGTGTTAAGCTGATGTATTTTTTCGTGAATGTGCGAAAACACTATCTAGTAACACTGTGCCGCGGGGCGAGAGAACCAAAATCCGGTGTTTTTGTCGTTCGAAAGATGACGTGTATCGGATACACGCATGCAAAAATGTTGGGAACACGAGGCTGTGGGCTTTGCAAGAAGCGTGACCCTTTCTCAAGAAGCGTCACGCGGTGTCGCAGAGCGAGAAACGCAATGTGGACCCAGGACATCCCAATGCCGCGCTGGAGCGCGGACGAAGAAGAGCGACTGCTGGACGCGATCGGGGCTGGTCTTGACTGGACAGCAACGGCGCGGGCCGTCGGAAACGGGCGTTCGGTCGTAGCGTGCAAGATGAGACTCGATCGCGCGCGCCGCAGAGAAAAAGCGAGGGACGAGAATCACGAGGAGCTCGACCCACTCCACATGGTTGCTCGATCGCCATCCGACACCAGTTTCTATCAATCCAGCAACGCATCCCTCGTGAAGCGGGCGAAGTTTCCCAAGATGCGGACGTGGTCCGGAAAACGGTGTAACGCGTGCGATAAGTGCAAGCAGCCCGATTGCGGCGAGTGCGTGAATTGTCTCGACAAGGGCAAGTTCGGCGGACCAAATATCAAGAAGCAGTCTTGCGAGCTCAGGGCGTGTCGCTTCCCTTCCTTTCCCCGGCGTGGAGATCACAAGCAAGAGGTTCACGAGCGCAGCCAAGACCATGCCCTCGAACCGCGACCAACTCCTCGAGAGGCAGCAGCTGGAGGTCCAAGAGGGCCACCTCCACCGGCAAGAGCGCGAACGTCCCCGCGACCGCCGCAAGCGCCGCAGGCGCCACCGCCACGCTTTGTCTGGTCAGGAAATGTGGGGCACTCCGCTCGGTCTGGTGCAAAGGTAGCCACCGCATGCCGAGAGTGCCCTGCGTGCCTTCGGCCCAACTGTGGCAAGTGTGCCAACTGCAAGGACAAGCGGAAGTTTGGCGGCCCTGGCGTCAAGAAGCAGCGCTGCATCCACCGCGTGTGCAGGCAGATGGTTCAACCCAATCCCACAAATGAGACGGTCGAGGTGCAAGAGGCGCCAGTGCATTGGCGTGGAGGGCCTATGGAGGCCGCGGCGGAGGCCGTTGAGCCGGGCAATGCTCAGGACGAGGCCTCTAAGGAGGCCGAGGCAATGGCGGTGCTGGAAGAGGCTCTCGAGATCGCTCAGAGGCTTGAGACCTTGGAAGGGGGCAGCTGGAGAAGCGCCGGGCCGGGCAGTTGGAGAAGCGGGCCTCAGGCCAAGCGGCCCAAGATATGCGACACGAAGGCAACATTGGACGGGGAGGAGGACGAGGGGGAGGAGGAGGAGGAGGAGGAGGAGGAGGAGGAGGAGGAGGAGTGCCGTGAGGTGCGCGCGATACCAGCCGTGGCGCAGGCGATGGAGTCGGACGAGGACGAGGACGAGGCGCTGCTCGAGGTGCAGGTCGAGTGGGAGC
>PJAB01001623.1:0-13225 GCA_002887195.1 Chrysochromulina parva
CGCCCTACCCCCCCCCCCCCCCGCGCACCTACCCCACGCCCTATCCAAACACTTCACCCCCAACCCCAACCCAACCCCAACCCCCACCCCTACCCCTCACCTCCCCAGGACTTCGGGACGTCTCGTCCGTCACCTTCTATGAGACAACGCGCCCAGCTCGGCGCCTCGACCGTTCTTCCACAGCCCTTGGCGCCAAATGCCCCTCCGCTGGGCTGGTGCTTGGTGCACGAGGCTTGGGCGATGCTCATGAGTGGCTTTGTTCACAGCTACTGGCCCAACCAGGCGTGTGATCGCCTCTGAGTACCCTGCTCCTCTGAGTGCCTCGGACTGCCCACCCAGGCGAGTGCTGTGTAGTGCTGTGCGTGCCATGTGCTTCTGTCGACACACCGCCACTACCCGTGATCCCGCGCCACACAGGTTGAGAAGGCGAAGGCGTCCATGCGTCCCACGTCAGCGGATGAGGCCAAGAAGAAGCCCGAGGTGCTCGTGTTGGCGCAGCGATTCCGCGAGAAGCTCGTGCGTATCGAGGGGGCGCAGGAGCGCGCGATGGCTCTGCAGCTCCCCCGGTCGGTGGAGGCGCTCGTCAAGCGCTTGGAGGAGGAGGCGGGCTTTGACGACCTGCAGGACGAGATGCTGATGGCGAGGCTGACGCGCGACTTTGAAAAGCGATTCCTCAGCGCGCTGCGCCGGGCGTTTTGGGTCTCTTGAGAGACGTGAGCTCGAGGGAGATCAACATCTCGAGGGAGATCAACTTGAGAGACGTGAGCTCGCTCTGCTCCTCTCGAGATGGTGATCTCCCTCGAGATGGTGATCTCCCCTGCGCAGGGTCACTCAGCGAGGTCGCTCGTGCAGAACGAGGTGCATTCGACGTGTAGAGGCACACGCTGGATGGCACTAGCTTGGGCGTCGGCACATATGCTTGATGGGCATGTGATGTGTGTGAAGCGCATGTGATGTGAAGCGCATGTGACGATGGCACGTGGATGCAAGGTTTCGAGGCCATGAGCTGCTTTCGCTTTCCAAAGTTGGGTCTGTGGCGCATGCCCGCGGCTTGTGCTTTCCAAAGTTGGGTCTGTGGCGCATGTGCAAGCGGCTTGTGGGTCTGGAACGGTGAGCTTCTGCTCGTTATGACGACGCGGATCGCGCCGTGCTGGATGGGCTTGGGGTCGTTGAAATGGGGTGGAGCCGATGTGCCTGTGGAGCGTGTGGAGTACACTATGTGGCCGGTGGATGGCGCTTGCGGCTTGGGCCAGATCGCATGTGGCGTTGCGTTCGGCGATGACGCAATCATGGATGAATCTGGGACGTGTGTCATGGATGAATCTGGGACGTGGGAGTGCCTGGTAAGAGCTTCTTGCCGTCCTGGTTCCCGTCACTCCGAGTCACTGCGTTTTGTGGATTTTGCCAGCTGGTTCGTCTTCTCTCGCACACGACCCGATAGAAATTTTCCATGTATAGGAATTTCCTAAATGTTTGTCTGCACGATGTACATGTAGGCGCAGCACAGGGAGCGGGGTCAAGATAACGACGCACAAACTCATCGCGTCATCATCGGAGGTACATCGGAGGTACATGTAGTATTATACTGTTGCATGACTCGCAACGTCGCGCGACGCTTAGAAGCCCACAACGGGAAATGCATGCTTCGCGAGTGTATCGCGCGGGATGGCGGAGCTGATCAACGCGGTCCGCTGTGGCGACACTGCCGAGGTGCGGCGCTTGATCGCCGACGGCGCTCACAGTAACCAGCTTGACGTGCACGACCGGACGGCGCCGCTGCTGGTAGCCAGCATCCACAGCCGCGTCGAGATCGCCACCGTGCTGCTCGAGCACGGTGCCGATGTGAACAAGGCCCTCCCGAATGGATTAACGCCAATGAGCATCGCCTGCTTCAACGGCAACCTCACCATGGGCCAGCTACTCTCCTCATACGGCGCCGAGCGCGCCTTCACCATGAACGGAACCAAGCTCACGGTTGAGGATCTGGCACCCATGCAGCGCAGCAGCCACAACGCCCTCACCACCTGGCTCACCACTTCCCACAAGTGGACCACGCCGCTCCACCACCTCGCCATCATCCCCGCCGCCCGCGCCCACGCCCTTCTCCGCAAGGGCGCCTCCATCCACGCCGCGGCCGAACCCGGCGACCCCACGCCGCTCTCACTCGCACGCGAGCTGCACGCCACGGGCGAGGCGGCCGAGGGCTCGGCGGCGGCGCTTGTACTCAAGGCGGCAGCGCTGTGGAGCCGCGCGACACACGAACTCTTCCCGGATGATGCGCGCGCGTACGCGGTGCAGATGCTGCTCGTCGGGCATCGCCTCTCGCGGCTGCCCAAGTACGAGACGGTGGCGCAGGCTGTCTTCGACCTGTGGGTGGACCACATGATGCCGCACATGGTCGAGCGCGAGAGCGAGTGACGGCTGGTACAGTAAGTGAATCTGGTAGCTGTGGTTTGTCATGTGGTACATGAGGTAAATGAACCAGCTGGTAAATGAAAGTGTTGGAGATTTTGATGTCACAGTAGAGATTCAACACACGTGTACACGAAGTGCAGCATCGGCTCGGAAAATTTATAAATCAGCACGTGTGCTGGTGCGAGTGAGGTCTGTGGTCTGGTGTGGGTCAGCTGAACAGCTCGCAGTGTATGGACGTCTATGCTCAATGCTGTCGTGGAGCCGCATTTCGCGAGGCGCATAGAACCTTAGAACGACGTATCAGTCTTTACCTTGTAAACCGCCTTGAAAGGTCCTGTGTGGCTATGCGCGCGTGTGGTCACCGCGTTGACGGACAATCATGCGCACAAAGCGCGACGACGTGCCTGAAGCCAGCGATGCACTTGTCGAAGTCTTTCGTCACGCGCTCCATGCGACGCGCCGAGTCGAGGCGCACCTGTAGGGAAGGAGGACGGGCGTCGTGGTGAGCACTTGCATGCAGAGGCGCTCGTTGTGGCGCGCCGAGTCGAGCGCGCACCTCGCGCAGCGTGGGAGTGCCCATTACGACGCGCTGCTGCTCGCGCACCGAGGCTCGATGCTCGAGGAGGGAGCAGCCCACCTGATGAGGGAGGTCATCAGTGAGCCAGTCACAGAGAGATCCGTTAGAGACAATCAGCGGCCATCAGTGGCCGATAGAGAGAGTAGCCTAACCGGATTTGGGCGGATGTAACCTGATGAGGGAGGCAATCAGCATGCCATCAGCGGCCGTGAGAGAGAGTAGCCTTTACCGGATTCGGGCGGATGTAGTATGGACCATCACGCGCCGAAGCGGCGCTCGCGCGTTGACGAAGCTCGATGAAGCGCCCCATCAGCGGCGAGCATGCCGCCATGTCGCGTCGGGGACGTCGGAGAGACGGGAGCGTGCCTGATGAGGGGCCCCATCAGAGGCTATCAGAAGCCATCCGAGGCTATCAGAAAATATCAGAAGCCATCAGAAGCCATCAGAAGCCATCCGAGGCTATCAGAAGCCATCAGAAGCCATCAGAAGCCATCCGAGGCTATCAGAAGCTATCAAAGGTCCTATTCACATCAAAGGTCCTATTCATGGGCTTTCGGGTGCGTCGTCAGTGCCTCAGGGGGGGAGCGTGCCTATGATGCATGAGTGAGGCTCATCGAGCTTCTTCACATTCACACCTTGGAGCGCAAGGCGCTCCGCTTCGGCCCTCTCTCGAAGGCTTTGCCGAAACGCCGCCTGCGCCTCCGACGAGCCGTTGGCATTCGAGATCCCAATTAGGGACCTGTGATGAGGGAAGCAATCACGTTGGCATTCGAGATCCCAATTAGGGACCTGTGATGAGGGAAGCAATCACGTTGGCATTCGAGATCCCAATTAGGGACCTGTGATGAGGGAAGCAATCAATGACTCTCAATCGGTGGCACTCGGTGTGTGGAGCTCGGTCGCAATCAACGTCAATCAACGGCCACAAGTATTTGGCACAGGTCATGGCAGCTTGCGTACGCGAGCGTCTGCCGTTTCCAATCGATGCTCAGCGGGATGCTTTCGAGTACGCTGAGCGCGGCGACCTCGCTCCGCTGCTCCGTCCAAAGCGCCAGGGCCGCTTGGCGAGAGTCCCCCGCGCTGTCCCGGGCGCTCTTTGCATGCGCGTCGCAGCCACCACGGCTGCTTGACGCGAGAGCTCTGGTCTGCAGGCTGCCTGTGCTGCCCGCGATGCCTGTTCGACCGCTGGCGTGGCCACGTCCATCTCTAACTCCTGCCGCACCCCCTACCGAACCTCCCCTGTGACCTCCCCTGTGGATCACCGCCTCTGTCGATTCGTTCACGTTCACACTCGATTCGGGGACGCTGGCGCGTTCGGTGTGGCGCGAGGTCGTGGCGCTCTCTACGTCGCGCACGCCCCCAAATCCGGATGAGAAGAGAACGAAACGGTCGAACAGGGTGCGCCGCAGCGTTGCGTCAAACGTCCTTCTAGCCTGGTCCCGCTCTCCCCCAAGCGTCGGGTAGGCCTCGCGCAGCGCGGTGACGGCGGCGGCGGCGATCGCCTCGGGTAGGTACCTGTGATGAAGGAGAGGTCATCAGAGGTCATCAGAGGTCATCAGAGGTCATCAGAGGTGCTCCTCAGGGGTCCTCAGGGGGTTTCGATAGCCTCGGGTAAGGGGTAAGTACCATGCGAGAGTGTCCTTCTGGTCGGCCGTTCGCGCGCTTCTGAGCGCGCGTGCGTACGCGGTGGCCACGTGCGAGAAGATGCGGTCCGCGGTGGCAGCGTCCTTCTCTTGGAACTGCTCGCAGACGGCGTGCCACGTGAAGCTTGCGGTGAGCTCGCGGCAATGCTGCTGCGTCCAGAGCCGCGAGAAGCGAGCCTCGTGCGCGCCGGCCCCAAAGCTGACCGCTGCAAGCGCCTCGCTCATGATCGGGCCCAGTGCGACGTCGTTCGGCAGCGAGTGCTGAGGCTCGTCCGGCACCTTGGCCTTCGCCGGAGACGACTCGCAGTGGTCCTCGAAACTCACACTCGAGGCGACGCTGTCCATGCTGAGCTTGCGAGAGCGCATGGGGGCGTCTCCGGGCGTGGACGCTGCCTCGAAACTCACAACCGAGCCACGCGTAGTCGACGCAGAGGTGAGGAATATCGAGTCGTCGGTGTCTGCGTCGTGCAAGCGACCACCATTTGTGATTGAGGCGCGTTGAACTGCTGGGCACAGTTTGAAAGCACGCGCATGCATCAGGGCCTTCATTAAGAGCCTTAAGGGAGCAGCCGCCGCGCGCGCTGTAAGACCTTATTCTCACGGGTGTGAATTCACGGAGCCTTTGGCGCTCCGAGAATGAAGTCTCGTTTCACTGTTAACAAGAAAGCCCAGAATGAAGGACTCCCTGTTTGGCACTCGATGGCGGTGTAAGCGCGCCTCTTACACCAACGCAGCTGTAAAATGGAATGCCTCAATGACGGACGACCTTGTGACCTCCCTCCGTCAAACGAGTGAGCGGCTCTACAGTGCGGCTCTACAGGCCGGCCGGCCACACTGGATGATGCTGCTCCACATCCACAAATCAGGAGGCACGACCCTGCGGGAGCTGGCCAAGCGCGTCAACGAGGTCGTCGACTGGCAGGCGGACTATTTTCGTAGGGTTGCACTTTCCTATGGCCATACTCGATGCGGCCATGCAAAGAGTTCGAGAGCTGATGTCGACCGTTGCGGTGTCGACGAGCAGCTTTGTTTACTGCAGGGTCGATGGCGCAGTGTGACCTTCTTGGCAAACGAGCATGTGGGCCTGTCCGGCGCCATCCTCCTCGGGCTGCCACTCATCTACATCGCGTCGTTTCGACATCCGGTGGCGCGGATAACGAGCAATTGGGCACACAGTTGCCGGAGTGGGGAGCGCATCGGGCCATTACTCGACTTTGCGCGAAGCCGCGACGACCCGCGCTCCAATGAGTACACCGTTCGATACTTTGCGGGGCTCGTCCTTGATGTGCGCGACTTGAAGGCCATGGGTGTGCCCTTGCAAGCGGTGGGCCACGAGGAGCTGATGATCGCCAAGCGTCGTCTGCGTGTCCTGTCCGCGATCGTGATTCTGGAGCAGCTCGATAAGACGCTTGTGAACCTGCACCGGTTCGGGTGGCCGCTGTCGGTCTTGAGACGCCCGCCGCACCTGCAATCAACGCTACGCTGCGGGCCGCGAGGTTCTCCCACGCACTCCGACGCATGCAGGAGAGCCTACCTGCGCTATATTGACCAAAGTCACCTGCCCGAGAGTGCGTGCCTCATCAACGAGAGCACGCACGCTGGGCTCGGGAGCGCGGCCGCGTATGCCGAGGTCTCCGCGCGCAATCGGCTCTCGATCGATCTCTACCACGAGGCCGTAGCGCTCGCGCTGGAGCAGGCGGCTGTCCGTGCCCCAGCTGCACCGGCATTCACATTCACAGCCCCAGCTGTACCGGCAGACGTACAATCTGAACCGTCCAGGAACAGGCGATCATGGCGACATAGCGACAATTGACTTGACCATCGCCATGATGGAAAACATTCCAGAGAAGATACGCCCCTTTTCGATCCAAGCTCTACCGCGAGATTATGTCCTTTGGGGGGACTCTCACTACTAACAGGAGCTACCTGCATGGTGTTTCAACACGTCTCGACAGGAGATTTTCGATTTCGTTTCGGACCTTCGGCGGGCAGGGGTGGGCGCTGCCTCGCACTATACTAAAGTACAAGGTATAGATGGTCGTTCGCCAAGTTAGCCTCAGGTTAGCCTATGGTGTATGTTGGAAATATATTCCGAAAAACGACACCGCGGTAAAATGGGTTTAAACACTCATTGAAACCTGTGTATTTGGGTTGAAACTCCGCTCTCGTCGTCTAGCGTGCATGTGTATGTACCCCCGTGGCCTCGACGGGCTCTCGTCGAGTGGATCAGATATCGATCAAGACGCGATCTGGACGGACGCCTTCCGGCAGCACGTTCCGCACCGAAAGTTCTGTCAGTAGTCGCCTGACCATCCATCCCATCAACCGTAGCGTCGCCGCCTGCGCCACCTTGCAGGTTTGGCCGAGTCGCAGCATGTCGACGTGTGTAAGTTGCAGCAGGATCGGCGAGCTGATGTCCTCCTTGGCGAGCAGTTCCAGAAGTCGGTCTTCAGGCTGGCTAGTGGCGCACGACATTGTCCACTTCGCCGCTTTCAGGCGAGTGATGCCACGCCGCGCCAGATTCGCCAAGATCTGCGGATGAGGGCGGCACACACGGGTCTGCTGACGTGACCGGCGGCGGGGGACGCTAAGGGGGCGCATGCAGAAGCGGGCCTGGGTTCAGCTTCCCTGGAGTCGCGCTGACCTGATTCTGTTCTACCACCGCCCTTGTGGCCATGATCAGTTGCGCATTGCAGTCTGCCATCCGAAGGGTATTGCGCGTCATCATCTGCATTCGATCGTTGACATTCGCACCCAGGGCCGCCATCTCGTGCCGGACGAGTGAAAGCAAATCTTCTTGGCGCATCGAAGCCGCACGTATCTTGTCCTTCTCGTCCTCATGACGGGCGATCAGCTCCGAGACGATCCGCGCCGAGCGTTCCACTTTTTCTGCAAGCTCGGTGTTCAAGGGTGTGACCAAACTTGCAGTCTCGCCTTGAGGGCCGAGAAGAGACTTGACCTTGGCGACAATGGACGACCATGGCGAAGTGGCGACAATTGAATTGGCCATCGCCATGATGGCAGACATTCCGGACATGGCGACAATTGCCTTGATCATCGCCATGATGGCAGACATACTGGACATGGCGACAATCACAGACATACTGGACAGGACCTTCGTCATGATGCCTGGCATGGTGACGTTTTTCCTGCCGAGCTGCGTCGGTGTTGCACCGCGGAGTATTATTGCGGGGATTTGGTACATCAATTGGCACATTCATTCACAACACACCAACACAAATTCATTCACGCAATTAACGACTCGCTCACAATTAACGACGATCGACGAACCTGTTCCCCCCAAGTGATTTTAGTTTTCGAAACCAATTTACGTATGTTCTCGACGGGGGTACTCTGAGGGCTAGCACTCTTTGGCGTGTCTCCTCCTGGTCTCCTTCCCGTTCGTGCTCCTTCCGTTGTGTCTCATAATCTCCGTCGACTCTCACCCCCACTGCTAGCCTCGAGAGCACATTCGATAGGCTTCCGTTAGGTTGTCTGTTGTTTTCTTGTTTATGCAGTAACTGAACTGAACTGAGCTACGCACACTACCTCTTCGACCAACAATTACAGTTGAAGGGGGTGACAGGTGACCATGAATAGCGCCAATAACGAACGACATTAATGTACAACGGCCGGTTTCGTCAATGATACGTCAATGACCAACTTTGGCCGAACTTTGCTGTGCAGTCTTCTCGTGCGAAACCCGTCGCAGGCCAACTCGCGGCCCATCGTCATTCAGCCGCACATGGCCAACATCAAGGCGCAGCCCGCAGGCGTCCTGGCGCCCACGGCGCTCTCGGAGCACGAGTCGTGGAAGCACGACCTCTTCCGATCGAGCCTTTCGCCGGGAGCCTCAGAGCTCTCGCTCAGCGACCTCAAGGGGGTGCTGAGCAAGCTGCACCTGCCCGATTCACGCGTCTCCGAAGTGTTTGCACGTGCGGACAGCAACGGCGATGGCCGGATCAGCTACGAGGAGTTCTCCTCGTACGTCGATCGCCACGAGCTCGAGCTGCGCACCGCCTTTGCGGCGATCGACACCGACGGGAGCGGCACCATCTCAGCAAGCGAGGTCCAGGCGCTGCTCGACCGCATGCAGATGGCGTGCAGCCCGGCACGGCGCGACGAGATCCTGAAGGCGATCGACACGGACGGGGACGGGACCATCAGCTACCCCGAGTACCGCTCCTTTTTCGCCCTGCTCGACCCCGAGGATCTACTCCGCTCGCTCGACGAGAAATCCTCGTTCGGCGACCTGCCCGTGGGCATGACAGCGGACCTGTTCAGGATGGCTGGCGCGCCAGCGCCTGCCATCCTTCGGTCGGAGCAGCGCCTCAAGGAGCTCGGAACGAATGCGGAGCGTCGTCGCCAAGATAACGGTACTCTCGAGGCCGCGAGGCAAGTGATGCTCCAGTTGGTGCCCGGAGGGATAGCGGGCGCGATGGCCCAGACGATTGTGCAGCCGGTCGAGACGCTCAAGGTGAGGCTGCAGGCCGAGTCGGCAGGCACCGCGCCGCCGCGCTACGGCTCGATGCTCAACGCGCTGCGACTCGTCACGTCGGAGGAAGGGTCGTTGGCGCTCTGGAAGGGCATGGTACCGTCTGCGCTGCGTGAGCTTTCGTACTCGACGCTGCGCTTTGGGTTGTACAAGCCGATCAAGACGGCGCTCGGAGCGGGCACGCCACGCGACACGCCGGTGTGGAAGATGATGGCCGCGGGCGGCGCCGCGGGCGGCATTGCGAGCTTCATCGCCAACCCGACCGATTTGCTCAAGACGCGCATGCAGGCCGACGCAGGCCTAGTGCCCCAATCGATGGCTGCTCACATGTCCCAGATCTACCAGCAATCGGGCGTGCTCGGCTTTTGGCGCGGCGCCTCGGCGACCGTCGCGCGCGCCGTGACGCTCGGCGCCGTCAAGATGGCCTCGTACGACGCGACCAAGATTGTGGCGGAGGACCGGCTGGGATGGAACAAGGGGACCCTGCCAAACACGCTCATCTCGTGCCTCGTCTCTTCGGGGTTCGTCGTGGCCTCGTCGGCGCCTATTGACTTTCTACGCACGCAGATGATGGCGGGCAAGGAGACGGGGGGCATGCTCTCGATTGCGACCAAAGCGATTCGCGCCCACGGTCCGCTCGTCCTCTGGCGGGGCTGGGTTCCCCAATACATGCGCATCCTCCCGTACGGCACCCTCCAGTTCATCTTCATGGAGCGGATCGCCAACGCCCTCGGTGCATCCATGACGTAACGCCCTCGGTGCATCCATGGCGTGGGGCGAGGCTCTGTGTGAGGACGGCGCGGCCGCGCTTACGGCCGCGTACAGGCCGGAGGCCGCTTGTCCTTTGTGATGGCACTGACGCGACTGCGACTCTCGGGACAATTTAGGAGCGTCTCATGAGAGGTCTGTGAGCGCATGACCTTCCTTCTCTCATGATGATGTGTTGTTTCGTTTGAAAACTAGAAAGAGACTGGCAATTCATTCCAGCTTCACAGCCATGTTCACAGCAATCTGACGACCTACCCGCGTGTGTCGATGACCGCCGTGGACGCGAGGAAGAAGGAGGGCGGAACCAAGAGGCTCGGCAGGCTGGGCGCTCTTACGATCTTCTTGGCGTGGCTTCCTCCCCACGGCTTTCTGTTCGGGACGCATTGGATCGTCATAGGAGCGCTGATGGCCAAGCGGGGCGAGCGGATGCCCTGCGTGGTCCACTTCGTGACCATGATCATGGCCGTTGTGCTGCTCGCCGTTGGTGGGGTCTGGTGTCGCACCACTGGACGATACACAAATTGTACCAGTGGAGTGACGATGACACGCTCCTGCATGTGGGAGGACCAAGAGAACATCGACTACCAGTTTGCTTACGTTGGGCACTTTGTGGCGGGCTGCATCCTGCTCAGCAGCTGGATCCTCGACGGTCTTTCACTGCCGGGCTGGCTTTGGTCTGCCACTCGCGTGGAGGTTCGGAGAAGCTTCAAATGTGCCTACTCCAGCGAGCCGTTGTGGCCCCTGCACATGGGCCTCGTCGCGCTCGCGTGGCTGGTCATGTGCGTGACCTGGATGGGGATAGCACCTTGGTCCACGGAGCCTCGCGCTGGCTCGGGCGAGATGGGGCTCGTCGCGCTCGCGGCGATCCTGATCGCCGAGTGCGTGCTCGTCTTTGCAATCGCATGCTTCGCAGCTGCCATCGGGCGTAGGCTCGGGCCCGAGGCCAGGCGCTCGAGTCAGCCCGCTGTGATCCTGGTCGTCGCGGAAGGGGACGCGATACAGATGCACGGGCTGTGATAGGAGTAGATTCCATTCGAGCACATGCACACCTTCGTGTAATTTTAGGCGCATTGCGAGAATCTACAGCTCTTACAACGTATTCTCTGGTATAAATCGGACCATGACGCGGATAGTAGTCTGAAATGCGCGCGGCGCGGCGTAGGTACACCACGCACGCACACGCACGCGCACGCGCCGCGCGGCACAGCGCACCGGTCACCGTGCTCCGCTCCACGCCCGGCTTCAGGCCGAATGTGGGTATAGTCACGTGTGAAATCAGGGAGGGGTTGCACACGCGGTGCCCGCTAAATGCAGGGGCGTGCAGGGCTGTGAGCTGGAAAGGCGGCGCCCAGATATGGCCAAATATGGCATATCTGAGCGCCCAGATATGGCATGGCATTCGACCTCAGTTGAAATCATGAACGCCAGCGCCTACTGTGAGTGTGAATGGCTCACAGTCTTTGGAACCCGTCGGTCGAGACAGCGCGCGCCTGAGCGGCGACGTCATCAGCCACGTCATCAGGCCACGTCATCAGCGACATCATCAGCCACGTCATCGGTGGCCGAGTCGTGTGAGCTCGTCGTACGAGACCGAGCGCTGCCGAGCGTCGTGCCGAGCGCTCACTTCGGCGCGCGGGGGCGGCGGGAAGCCAAATGGCGCATGCATCGGCTGAGCGGGTGGGCGTGGGAAATGCATCGGGACGTGCTCGGTACAGCGCGCAGGGCCTCCATGACCCTCGGCGCTGCCGCTGCTGCCAGCCGGTACCGGTACGCACGGCAAGTGACCGAAGTCTCCATGACTCTCGGTACTGGTGCTGCCGCCGCTACCGCCGCCACCACCGCCGCCGCCGCCGCCGCTACCGCCGCCGCCGCTCCTACTACTACTACTACCGCCGCCGCCGCCGCCGCCGCCGCCGCCGCCGCCGCCGCCGCCGCCGCTACCGGCCTCGCCGCCTCCGGCGCAGCCACCGTCGGCGCCGCCGCCGCCTCCGCCCTCGAGCGGCATCGGCTTCACCGCTCGGGGCGCGAGGGCGGCCCGCGCCGCCGCCTCCTCATCCGCCGCCCCCGAAACCCCCGCGGCTGTCACGGCGTCGGCGTCGATCGCTCCTCGCGCGGCGGTGGGCGCTAGCGCCGTCGTGGGCACTAGCGCCGTCATGGGCACTAGCGCCTCGAGGTTCGCGATCTCGGAGATTTCGACCTCCGACCTCCGAGATCGCGAGCCGGCCGCCGCGTACGTGGCGAACGCGGCCTGCTGTGCCAGCTGCTCAGCAAAGGCCCCGGCCGCTTCGCGTCGCTCGGCCGCCTCCTCCGCGGCCAGAGCGGCTTCCTCCGCCTCCAGCGCAGCCTCTTCGGCCTCGATCGCTGCGAGCTCCGCCGCGTTCGCCGCCGCCTCCGCCGCCGCGCTTGCCATGGCGCTGCCCCCCCTGTCGCTGCGTTGCCCGGAGCGACGGAACATCGGGTAGCCCATCAGAAAGTTGGTAGGGCTGCGCTGCCGTTGCCGTTCGTGCGGTTGCGTGACGATGCGCATAGAGCTCGCGGCGGCGCTGCGCCGCCACTGGCGGCGGCGCGCTTGCTGTAGCAAGCTCAGGCGCACGCCCGCGTCGTCGCCGTCGCTCTCATGGCTGGCATCGCCCTTATCGCTGCCGCCGCCGCCGCCGCCGCCGCCGCCGCCGCCGCCGCCACTCTTGCGTTGGACGGCGCGCTTGAGGTTGGAGAGCTCGGCGAGCAGCTGCTCTCGCTGCCGGTTGAGCCAGCAGCAGCCGAGGAAGCAGCTGCACGCCAGGCAGCAAAATAAGAGCGTGGCTCCGGAGGCGATCGCTGCGATCGTCAGCGCGTCCAAGGCAAAATGGGATGCCACGGCGATGTTGATCACATTTGGTAGCCTCGGTGGCAGCGGCGCGGGAGCTGGCGGTGGTGGCGGCAGAGGTGGGCGTGGCAGTGGCGGCGGAGGCGGCGGAGGCGGTGGAGGCCGCGGAGGGGCTGGCCTAGTTGGCGGTGTTGGGGGAGGTCGTAGCGGGAGCGGTGGGGGAGGCGGTGATGGCTCAGGCCCAGGTGGAGATGGCGGTGGCGATAGCCTGGGCGGCCAGGGCGGCGGAGGCGGAGGCCGAGGCAGCGTGGCTGAGGCTGCAGCCATCCCCAGAGGGAGGGCTGCAGCCATCTCTCGGCCGCACAACTTGGAGGGCCACGGAGGCTCCAAGGTTCGCACGCAGCGGGAACCCGACCGAGGAAGTTCGTCTCCTCGCGATCAAGAACTTCTTGACACTTCTGTCTCCTTCGAAAGAAAAAGTCAGTCACAGTTTCAGTTATGGAGAGTCAGTTTCGTCGCGG
>PJAB01001624.1:0-13221 GCA_002887195.1 Chrysochromulina parva
CGCTCGAGGCACGCGTGTTCGAGTGCGACGGACTCGACGAGACCAGCCTGGCCGCCCTCCTCGGCACCGTCTTCCCGGACACATCGGTGCATAAGGGGGGCCCGACGGGACCGGTACCGACTCTCCGGAGCAAGAGGCGGAACGGGCGGGACCGGAGGTGGACCTTAACGATTTCTTGATCACCTACATGTATTCGCGCGTCCTACCGGTACCAGACGACCTTCCAAATTCGGGCGATTTGTTTCAGAATTGCTGCAGCCCTTCCTCAACTTAATGGACCTGCAGAGAGGCTAGCCTATTGAGGCATGATGGACAGGTGATTAGGAACCGTGATGGGTTCAGAATGTGTGGATTTGTCCAAGATAGGCGTGCTGGAGCAAAGTCTCTTGCTCGTTGCTGCAGCCCGTGTCTTCAAGGTCCCGCTAGACAAGGCCGTCGGATGGATGAAAGAGGCCGAGACACTCTTTTCGCGGGAGGTGCCGATCGCTTGGCTGCATGCCACTCGTCCGAGTACCTTCATCGCGTGGCTGGGCGCCGCGCGACGAAGCCGCCTCGCGTTCGTGCCACCTGACGCGGCCGGCGACGAGCAGTTGGCCGCACAGATGTGCAAGGAGGAGCACTCTCTTCTCGGATACGAACCTGGCAAGTCGAATGCGCGGACGAACGCGGCTTCAATGGAGCTCCTGCGCTGGCTACTCCTGGATAAGCCCCGCCCGGCGCCCGCAGATGGCCTTTTGCTTTCTTGTGCTACCCTGCAGCTCAAGCCCATCTTCGAGGAGAGAGGAGTCAGGCTCGACGGCATGATGCCGCCGACCTGGGCGTCGCAGTGGGAGCGGCGCGCGTCCAAGGTCACCTCTGACAGCTTCTGGTGGTTTGGCCAAGGCGGCGAGATGCCGAGCGCCGGCGCCCTGGTGCGGGGAGCAGACGGCGGCCGGCGACTAGCTCCAAATTGGGCAAAAGCTCATTTACAAAAGAGCGCGTAGAGCGCGTTTCAACCGTGCCCTGGCGGATGCCACCGCAGAACCAACGCGTGCCAAACCGGATACTGGCGCTGCAAACAGCCTCCCACGCAGCACGCCCAACGTGACCTGTCCCTCAAGAAGCTCATCAGCGCCTTCGAGAGTCACCAACCTTTCATGATCACGGACACCGAGTTCCACATCCAGGATGATACTGCTCCGGAAGCGCGTTGGAAGGCCCACGAGCACGTCATTTGTCATGGGTCATAATGGCCCAGCCTGAATTCCTCGAGCCTGCGTGTGGCGACTCCTGGATCTTGAAGCATCAGAATCGCTTTTTCAGCATGCTCCTCAGCAGCCCTGCTTTCCATGCCTCACCTCTACACAAATGCCCCACCCCCCCCTTCCCCCCTTTCCCGACGCTTGCATGCGCATTCCCACAATTTCGCCAATTCCTCGATCAGAATCGTCAAAAAAGAGTTGCGCCGCGATGTTGGATGCGCAGACGCACCTCTTCGTCGCGGGCCTCGGGTACGTGGGCGAGCGCCTGGCCGTCCGAGCGGCGAGCGAGCTTGGCTGGCGCGTCTCGGGCTCCTGTCGGACGGCGGACAAGGCCGCGCTCATCCGTCGGCGCTCGGGCATCGATGCCTATCCTTTCGACCTCGATGATGAGTACGTTGGGCTGAACCGCGACGGCCTGGACGCGCTGAGCAGCGCTACGCACGTGCTTGCGACGGTTCCGCCCATTGCTGATTTCAATCGCGATCCACTGCTCGCGCTGCACCGCCCTGTCCTGCTCCGCGCTGGTACGCTCCGCTGGGCGGGCTATCTGTCCACGACGTCTGTCTACGGCGACCATGCGGGTGCTTGGGTGGACGAGGCGTCGCCGTGCAACGTGGCCGACGGAAGCTCGGCGGCAGATCGGCTGCGCGCTGAGGCCGAATGGCTCGCGCTGCACGATGCGAGCGACGGTCGCCTGGCCACGCGCGTGTTTCGGCTGGCAGGTATCTACGGGCCAGGGCGCTCGGCCTTGAACACTTTGAGTCGGCGAGGAGCTGCGGTCGCACCGGCGTCGCCCCAGCTCGATAATGGCACCGGTGCTATTGAGCGGTCGCACAGCCTGTCCGGCGTAGCCGCTGGTGCGGTGGCGCGGACGGCAGGCAACAGCGGCGCGGCGGTACCTCGGTACGTGTCGCGCATTCATGCTGATTGCTTCCCTCATCGCATGCTGATTGCGACTGATTGCGGCTTGATTGCCCCCCTCATTAGGTACGTGTCGCGCATTCATGTGTCCGACATTTGCAGCGCGCTGCTCGCGTCGATGGCAGCCGCAGCGGACGGCGCGCGCGACGCCGCGCCGGCCGTCTACAATGTGGCCGACAACGAGCCTGCGCCGCGTGCCGATGTGATGGCGTACGCTGCTTCGCTGCTTGTAGCCTCCGCTTCGGATGCCAGTGCCGCGACGGACGGCAGCGCAGACAGCGCGCGAGCGCAGCGCCGAGCACTGGAGAACAAACGCGTGAGCAACGGGCGCATGCTCGCTGAGCTCCTGCCCGCCGGCTTGGCCTATCCCACGTATCGGGAGGGCCTCCGGCAAATTGCGCTTGATGAAGTGGATGGTTGAGGTGACGGAGCCGTCGAGTACGGAGACGGGCAGACGTCATCGCGCACGAGTGCCAAGTAGACGGTCCGCGTCTGCGTCTGGGAGACGAAGCGCCCAGAGCCCGGATTGCTGGGCCGGGGCCCGTGTCAGCCGTGATATCCCCCGCGCTAAAAAGGCGACCACTCTCTGTTTAACGTGCGGGGTTCGGATTGGTAAGGCATAAGGTACATGCTTAGCGTGCGGTGGTAACACCGCGTTCCGCGGCCGAACGACACTTTTTTGTTCTCTTTCGGCCGGTGCCGCGAATTAGAATCTATTTTCTCGTGGGGCCGTGCGGGACCGCGCTCCGCGCGGTGGGTCCCGTCGTCTCGTCAGCCGTTGCCGGCCTATTGCCGGCCAACGGAGCGCGTATCTAGAGCTCATTACTGATACTCATATGCCTGCTTTGAGGACGACTGAAGTTCTGAACAACAGCCGTCCCCGGTCGACTGCACGTCGTCGAGATATCCAAAGATCTGAAGCGAGGGGAGGCAAGCACCTAAGGTGCAAGCGTGGGTCAGTTTGTGCGAGCCAGGGCCCACAGCAGTGAAGAGGACATCAGGGATCAGGGGTTCATCAGGGATTCATCAGGGATCATCGGGGGTTCAGGGCTGCCGCGCTCCCGCCTCGGTGGCGCAGTCACAGGCGCGTGGTCCGGTGGCTCAGACAGTGCCGTACACATCTCTCAACCTCGCTTGGGGGCCATATGAGGGGAGGGTTCTCCCTTGCGGGTTCCCCTCGGCCTCGCCACGCCCTCAGACGTACGGGGAAGAGTCTCATCACCGCCAGCCAGACCCGTGGGGCGGAAGCGGGCGGGCAGGGGACAAGGCTGCAGCGCAGTGCAGCGCAGGACGGGCGCTTCGAGCGAGCCAAGCGAGAGGCACGAGGGTGGGCCGTCCTTAGCGCACCTGTCAGAGGAGCATGGTTCGTCATAGACACCGTTCTCAGCGCGTCGTCCTGAGCGCGTCGTCCTGAGCGCGTCGTCCTGAGCGCGTCGTCAGAAGAGCCACCGTCAGTCGAAGATGCGGTCAGAGCACCACCATCGATTCCACGCGACGAGCCCAGCGGCCTCGATCAGTACGACGAGCACGAAGATGGGGGTGAAGTCGCGGCCGTAGTGGTCCAGGAGCCAGCCGGTGAAGTACTGGCCGCTCGCGCCCGCGATCACCGCGAACACGGACGTCGCGCCGTAGAGCAGCGAGGCGAGCCGGGCAGAGATATCTTGGGCGCCGCAGCCGTAGCCCGCAGCTGCGAAGGCACTCATGCCAACCGCACCAATGAAGAGCGCCTCGGCCTCGTCTCGGCTGAGCAGCACGCCGCCGACGCCCGCGCTCAGCAGCGCGAGCACGAGCATCGCCAGCAGCGGCCCACCCATGGCTAGCGAACCCATCAGCTTTCGCGCGTCGGTCAGACTGAGCCCTCGGTCGACGAGTTGATCACACGAGGCACCGGCCACTAGCGACCCGACAGCGCCGGCGACGAAGGGATAGAGAGAGGCGGCGGACGCGTCGGCCGTTGACATGCCGAACTGGTACGCAAAGTATGTGGGCAGCCACGAGAGACCAAAATACATAAAGAAGTTGACCGAGGAGTGTGCGGCGGCCAGGGCCCACACGGGGCGGGAGACTCTGATCTGGTCCCAGGGGACAGGGGAGGGCTCAGCGCGGGACGCAGCCGCCGACGCCGGCGGCGAGGCTGCTGCGACGAGTGTCCCTATCCCTCCTGTACCTTCTGCTGCGTCTGCTTCTGCTGCTGCTGCCGCCGCCGCCGCCGCCCTTTGTGGCTCGTCCGCCCCCAACAAGGCCCACACAAGCGCGAGAGCTCCACCAGCTGCCCCAAAGAGCTCGAACACATACGGCCAACCGTGGGACTCGATCAGAGGAGGCGAGACGACGTAGGCGGCGATGGTGCCGCACGAGAGCGCGGCGGACAGGATGCCCCAAAAGAGCGACCGGCGCTCCGCCGGCACAAAGCGGGCCGCGATCACCTGCAACGAGGGCACCGCCGCCGCCTCGCCGATGCCCATGAGGATGCGTGCGGCCAGGAGCGCGGGCAAGCTGGTGGCAGCGGCCATGGGCGTGGCGGCCTGGGCGGCCGACCAAACCAAGAGCCCCGCCAAGAGCACAACCTTGGGCGAGTACTGGGACGACGCGATCCCGGCTGGGGCGAGGCCTAAGCAGTAGCCCACGGAGAAGCCTGCGGCGATCGCACCCTTGGTGGCATCTGAGTAGAGCATCTCTGAGCTCATAGGGATGATAGCGATCGAGATGAGCACGCGATCGAGCGAACACACAGCACCGATGCTGCAACAGAGCAAGAGCACAATCAAAGCAGCAGCATTTGGGGGCGGCACCGGCACAGCTTCAACGGCGGCGGAAGAGCTGTCCTTGTTGCCCATGCCGTCGGGTGCCACCAAGCACTTTGGCGGCACCAACACGCGTTGCACCGAACTGGGGCGAGGTGCGCCGCGCCACGTCACGGGCGCACGACATGGCGGCGATTGCAGCGCAAAGGTGCTGACTAGGACGGCCGCGAGCGCCGACATTACGATGCGCATCTCCTCGTCACCTCGGCATCGCGGCACGAGGCCACGTCGCGCAGTCACATAAGGTGTGAATGTGAATGCAGACTTAAAACCCGTGACAGAGCATAATTCGCGTTGGCGTTTGATGTTGAATGCCATCACGGTTTCAAAATCGAAAATAGAAGACCCTCCGCGCACCGAGAAGACATGCACGCTGCACCAAGCGTGCGGTGCACACCGTGCACGGTGCAGCCGTCAGCTCCAGCATTCGAGTTCGCGTTATTAGAGACACTTCGCGGAGGGCGCAGACTTGAAGTTTGAAAACAGAACAAAACGCGACTAGAGACAATCGTATCGTATCCAAGGTTCCTCATCGTCCCCTAGCTTCGTTGCAAACGTTTGCAACGTCCGGAACGCTGCGGTATGTTTAGCGGTATGATTGTGTTGACGCTCGGGTGATTTGTCGCTGTGAGTGTCTTGGACACCGAGAGGCAAAGCGCCTGCGCGGCGGCGACGAGAGCGGCATACGAGCGAGGTAGCGCGCAGAGCTGCGTCAGTGAGGGCGTGAGGAATAGTGGGGACATGCGACATGGTGCGGCGGCCCAAGGCCAAGCCTCATATCTGCTGCGCTATAGCCGCGTGCCGCATTGTGAAAGCGGCGGTGGTAAAGTTGGGTCAGCGTCCGTGTTGCACAGCTACAAAATCCAGGGGCTATCGAGCCAGCCCTTCGTTACATCGGCTGTGCGGGTGCGTGGCTGCAGGTGCAAGCTGTCTCTTAGAGAGAGGCGGCAGACGCATGACGCACCTCGAGCAGCAGCCCACCACGTGGATCAGTTGGCACGAGAACCTCCGACTGGCACAATTTGATCTTATGGGTGTGGCCGTTGACAGGTGTGCAATTCAAAGTCGCTTGAAGAGCATCGCGAAACGCCATTCCTTTACGACGAAGATAGTTGAGCGTGACTCTTCCTGGCTGACTTGGGCACTGACGATGCGGCCAGCGAGAGCACCTCGTCGTCAGTGCCCACGGCCTTTGCCCTAGTCTTTACACTCGACCTGCACTATGGCATGCTTCTTGCCTTCCTCGCCCTCGGTCGCGAACGTCGCGTGCCTCGATTTCAGACACAAGGAAGCACACGACCTTTTCACTGTGATTGGTGCGTGCCACCGGCAGTGCAACAACTGGCAGTGCCTCAGGTATGACACGGCCAGCCGAGAAGGAAAGAGATGCCTGACAAAAGCCTGTCAAAAGACAAAGGGATGGGGGCGGGCGGTGACCGGGACCAATAGCACTCCAATATCCAGAATCACTCAACTCTCAAGGGGGAAGAGCGGTGGAGAGGTCAGAGGACCTGGAACTCGAGCGAGGGGTTCTTGCGACCCTGACATCTGATCACCCCTTAGGGTCCTACTGGAACCCAAATCTCGTCACAAATATCTGAGAGCGATTCGAGTCTCGGCAAAATAATTTTCGGGCTGAGTGTCACTGACACTGTCAGGTGGTGAATGTCTGGCACATTTTCCGGATCGGCGCGCGCGCCCGCGCGGCTGCCGGCTCGACCGTCCCGCGCCCCGACCCGGCGGCACGCCCACGCCACATCGCACGCGGCCGCGCACCGCCCGGTGGCCTTTCGTTGGCAACAACACTGCGACACACAGTACACGCACAGCGCGCCGCACCAGGCACCCGCCGTAGCTACCCTAAACCAGGATTAACGACCCCCCGCGAACCGGACCGCGCCACACGTAATGGTATAGGCCACACCACGTATTACCCTGTAAGATGTACTCGTCCACCATGCACGCATGCAACAGCCCACACAAGTACAGTGTGGCAGCACAGTACGAGGGTTTACACCAGATCCGAACGCGCACCGTACTCGCTCTCCTTCCTGCGCTCGGGGCTGCCAAAGGGCAGGATGCGGCGCCATGTGCTGCGGGTTGAATGTGGCGACGAGCGCCCACTCGACGACGGGCTTGGCCTGCGTGGGCTGCTTGCGGGGACGACGTTCGTCTGGGTGCCTTCCGTGCCGAGGAGCCGATCCACCCACAGCACGAGCTCCGCGCGCTCGGCCACGTGGTCCGGATCGAGGAAGCCGAAGCCATGCAACGACTCGAGGACAGCGGCCGCGCGTTCGAGCGAGCCCTGCGGCGAGTTGGCGGAGCGCACGAGCTCTTCGAGCAGCGCGTGCCGGCGGCTCTCGTACGCTGCCTCGCCGAGCGCATTGCGCAGCTGCATGAGTGCGCGAGCACGCTCAAGGATCAGGTACGCGTGGAGCGCCGTCACGGGCGGCTCACCGGTGGTGTCTTCGCCGGCGAGCACATCGTGCTTCGGATCGTCCGCAGCCCACTGACGCAGGGCGAGCAGGCCTCCTACAAAGGCCGCGCCGACGAGCAGCAGCGCCACGAGGGCATCGGAGCCCGCGGGCACGAGCGGCAGCGCCAGATGAAAGGGCACGTACGCCTCCCAAAGGGCCTGCAGCTTCTCGCTCACCTGCCCGTACGCGAGGGTCACAAAGATGGAGCATGAGAAGAGACGCACGTCGAGCTGCGAGCCACGGAGGACCGAGTGCAGCCGCTGCCCCACGAAGAAGCCGGTCGCCATCATCGCAAAGGAGGCGCAGAAGGCCGACGTGCCCGCGAGCAACGGTCCGATGCCGACGACCCCGCCAGCGATGCCCCCGGCCAGATTGTTCAAGGTCATGGGCACCGCCAGCTGCAAGGCCACGCCCCGCTCCGCGAGCTTGAGGAGCGGTGAGGCTGGCTCACCCGCCCAGAGCGAGCCGCCCTCTTGCCACGCCAGGTAGGCAAACACAGACGCCGCGATCCAAAGTCCGAACGAGTCGGCCACTTGGCCAATCGCGTGGCCGCCCGCGGCGGCGACGAGTGCGCCGACCCCGTTGGCCGCGGCGATCAGTGCATTGAACTTGAGCTTGAGCATCAGCCCGGCGATGCCGAGCGACGCGCCGATGGCGAAATTGTCGGTGGAGGAGCCGAGGGAGAGCACAGCGGCGGTCCGGTAGATGGTGAGTGGGTCGTCGGCGCTCGGGTGGGCGTCGTGGTGGGCGTCGCCCAGGGGAGGAGCCCATGGAGGCATCGTTGGTGACACGGCCCACAACATGCGCCCCGCGCCCGTCGGCATGGCAGGCGCAGTCGCGTTGGGAGGCGGCGGCAAGGCGGGTGGCAGCGGCAACAGCAACACCTCAGCCGTCTCGAAGAGCGCCACTGTGATCAGCGTATACGCAGCGAAGCAGAAGACGATCGCGAAGAGCGGCACGAGCTGAATGACTGCGACGATCGGCTTGAAGAGCGTCACGAAGAAGCAGAAGCACACGACGAGGCTCGAGCCGAAAGTAACGCCCAGGAGCAACTGCGCCCACGTGAACGTGCCGGCGAGCAAGAGGCTGATCTGAACCGCCAGATCGTCGAGCGAGCCGAGTACGGACACCACTAGCAACGCACGAGCCGTGAGGTCTTTCGCGGCGTCGCCATCGTCCTCACCGTCGGCCGCGCCTGTCACGCCAGCGCCCTCTTCACCGTCGCGTCCGAAACCACCGTACCTGCGCGCTCCCGGCGACTCGCGCCTCTGTTCGGCGCTGCGTGAGGCCAGTGCATGTTCGGCACTGAGTAGCCGATCCGTGCACGCACCAAACTCCGCATTCGACGAGATGAAACCCATGCTGTGCAGCGAATTGAGCGCGGCGGCGGCATTCTCGACCGAGTTCGAGACGAAGAGCTCTTCGAGCAGCGCGTGCCGGCGGCTCTCGTACGCTGCCTCGCCGAGCGCGTTGCGCAGCAGCATGAGCGCTCGGCACCGCGCGAGGACGAGCTCATCGGCGGTCGAGATGGCGGTGGCGGTGGATCTTTGGCGCTGCATTGGGCTAGTTTGGGTGCGAGGATGGATCTGCATCAGCACACTGTCCCAACCCGAGATGGCTGACAAAGGTTTATTGGGCCGGTAATGCTCACGCACGCGATCCCAGCGCCGTTGACCATATTCCGCCGCCGCCGCCCGGGCCGCCTCGCGCGCGCGAGGGTGGATCTGCAGCAGCACGCTGTCCCAGCCCGAGACGGCTGCCACGGGTTTCTTCGGGCGGTAGTGCTCTCGCACGCGATCCCAGCGCCGTTGAGCTTGGGCCTCCGCAGCCGCCCGGGCCGCCTCCACTCTCGTCCTCTCGAGCACGGTCGTCTTCTGTCGGAGCTCCGCGCGCAGCCTTTCGAGCTCGGCTGCCGCCGACGCAATGGACTGTGCTGACGACGGCGGCGTGCGGGCGGGGTTGTGCTCACGCACTCTATCCCACGACGAGCCCGCGCTGCTCAGGGCCATCGTCAAGGTTTCGTCAATTGTTTCGTCCACCGGCGGCTGCAGTTGCCCCTCCAGCCGCCGGCGCGCCGACGACCTCGGCGTCTGCGGCGACGATCTCGGCGGCGTCTGCGGCGGCGATCTCGGTGGCGATGGTAAAGGCGACGTTTGTGCTCGTTGCGACCACACCCGTGGGGTCGATGGCGGCGCGTCCTCAGCAGACGAAGCCATGGCGAAACTGAGCGGCCGGTCGTGCAGAACCGATGCACGAACTGCGCTCAGCTCGATGGAGCCGACGGCAGACGGCGCAGGCGGATATGTGGCGCCATCGGCAGGCGCCACGCCGATGGCGCGCAGAAACCAACCCCACATGCCATCCTCCTCCTTTGGGTCGGCCACGTGCGGTGCCGGTGGCTCTTGCAGCGCCCGTGGTCGCGCTTGAGCGTGCTCGATGGCAACGACACGTGTGGGTGCGGTGGCCTTGAAGAAGGCTTCGGCCGCACGCGCCGTCGCCACGATCGATGCGAGCGCCTGGGATGCTTCCTGCGCCCTCGCCTCCTCCAGCTCCTCTAAATGATCCGCCCACCAGCCCTTGAACAGGAAGAGGCCATATGCGGCGAGCGCCACGCCCGAGATTAAGCCGAGCACACGCTCCGCTGGCCAGTCGGTGTTCGAGCCGGTGGCCGCCGAGACGGCCGCGCCGCCGCCGATCGCGACCGCAATAGCGGTGCCTGAGACTGCCAGCGTGGTGATGATGTATTGCAAGGCTCGCCAATAATTCGTGCACCGCTGCGGCCCAGCGACGAATGGCAGCAGCCACGCGACATCATCAATACTTGCGGAAATTTTGACGGCGATCGCTGCGCCCACCGCTACGGCCCACGACTCCGACATTTACCTGCCTTTTGCACGCTATAGGGGAGAGGAGAGTGGCCGTGGCCGACGCACCCAAAAAAGCGTTTGAAGATCAAAGATCCAAATAAGGTGATTCAGCTATGGTCGAATCGCTCGCCGAAAATTGGCATCGATAGGCGGGCTTGGTTATGGTGGAGCATGCCTGCCTAATGAAGCAAGTTTGTGGGTTACATAAACCTCGTGTTCCCCTCGCGCTCGCTCGTGCTGTCCACGTGCGAGAAGCACACGAGTGAACAGACAGGGCCCAGTGAACTAGCATAACCTAACCACCATGTCGCATTCGTTCTTGTTGGCGGCAACCACTCGCGCAGCGGAAGCTGCATCCGCTTCCGCAGATTTACCTGCACCCACACCCGCACCTGCTGGAGGCATCGTGCTCGGAATGAGTAAACTCGCCATTACTGCAGGCATCGTCAACCATCCTGCCAAAAAACAAGAAGCGGACTCGCTGCACGGAAGAACGTCGGAAAGAGCCGCAGAGCTGTTGGCACTCATTCGTGCCGTGCCAGCCAGAGGCTCTGAGACTCCTGCTAGCGTCGCAGTGGCCTACGACACTCTCAACAAAGCTGCGCAGTTGCTTGCGCAATCCAGCCGCACCTTTTATTTTCTGGTTTCAACGAAGCCCTCGGCAGCAGACTTGCAAGGTGGCGAGCGAGATTATGAGAAGGCGATTGTGACTTTTGATTCGTGGGCGCGCGCGCTGCTCTCGGTCATGCTGCCCGCGGCCCGCAAGCGAGTCTGCACAGCCTGCTGGCGCGTGCTGCAGGGTGTGCTCACAATCCTTGAGCGCAGCAGCAAGGCGTCGGTGCAGCCGTCGGACGTGGGACTCGTGGAGGAGGCGGTGCGCGCTCTCGCGACATTGGAGGTGTCGGGCGCGGGCGCGTGCAAGCAGGCGCTTCAGAATGCGAGCCGCCTCGTGGCCGACGCGCTGCGGGAGCTGCGCGAGTCAGTTGACGAGGCGCTCGCCGAAGCTGCAGACGAAGAAGGCAACGCATTTGAGGACGAGGCCACTGTTCTGACGGACTCGGCGGTGACCACGCCGCTGATCGCGCTGCTGCAAGGCACGCTGGATTCGCTCGCCTTGGCCACGACCACCGCCCTCGACCAGGCGGCTCCAGACCTCGCGCTCAACCCGCTGATCACGTGTGCGCAAGCCATGGCCGCCCAGGTCGACACACTCGTGTCTGCATGCGATGACGAGGAGCTCGAGGCCGTGCTGGAGCACGCGGCGGCGTTGGGCAAGCTGCTGGGCAAGCTGCACAGCGTGCTCGCGGACCAATGCGCCCTCAAGGAGCATGAGGGCCGCAAGGCACTCGAGACCAGCATTGAATTCAGTCGCGCATCCCTGCGTTCCCTTGGCTAACTGCGAAATGCCGTGTGCGGTCTGCATCCCCCAAAGGCTGGGGAAACTGAACCGGAGCACCGCCACCGGACTGTCGGTTGCGAGATTGGCATGATGCAACCCGGCACGATGCAACCCGGCATGTTGATGCAACCCGGCATGTGTTGCAGCTAATAAAAGTTCGTAAGACTAAGACGAGAGTTCGATCGCGAACCGGCGAACGTGTACGAGGATTATAAAGTGCCGTCTAAAGCCTCACGACACATGTCACAACTCACAACCCTCGCCCGGGTGTTCTCGTGAGTCCGCCGTGACTTCAGGACGTCCGCTCAGGACATCCAGATCCGAAATGCCGAACCTCAGTGCGCGCTGGTGTCCCGCGACGAAACCTGACTGTCGTAGCGCGAGGTCGCGTCTTCAAGGGCGCTCACTTACAGGCGACCGGCGACGGCGCCGACAATAGATTGACGGTGGCCCATCTTCTTGATGCCCATCTCCTTGAGCGCCTCCATAAGCTCGCGCTCGCCCTCGGCGCGCCCGACGATCTCCTCGAGCAGCGAGATCGAGGTCATCTCCTCCTCGACGAACTGTGGAATGTACGCTTCGAGCTTGAGCTCAGTGAGCAGCGCCTGCGCGTCCGGCCAGCGCGCCGAGGCCCGGAACGAGCCTGCGCCGGGGATGGGCGAGCCGGTGGCGTTGCCTTTGGTAGCGCGCCCGGCGGCGGCGGCGGCCTTGGCACTGCTCGTGGACAAGGTGGGCATCTGCTCGAGATCGTCATCTCCCGACTCGAGCTTGCGGATCTGCGCGGCGAGCTCAAAGTACATGTCGTTCGCGGTGGCCTCGTCTCCAAAGAGGAGCACCGTGCGCTCTCGGAACGTCTTTGCATCCTGCGATTGCCGATGCGACTTGATCGCGAGCTGCAGCGAGCTCTGATCGAACCCCGCGGCGACGTCGAGCGTGCGCGTGAATATGTTGAGGCGATCCGCGGCCACCAGCTCAGCGACGGTGCGCAGCATCTGCAGGTAGCTCTCCGCGCCGTTCTCACTCGTCCACTGCGCGAGGTTGAAGCCGAAGATGGAGATCTGCTGGTACATGAGGAGCGAAGGCGAGATTTGGGGCACTTGGCCCGTCTGTATCTGGTGGATCACGAGAGTGCCGCCCGGACGCAGCGCGATCGCGAGCCGCTTGCCTGCCTCGCCGCCGAGGGCGTCGAGAGCGAGCCGTGGCATTGCCGCACCGAGGGCGTCGAGAAACTCGGAGATCTTGGAATTGTCTCGGAGCACATGGGTGGCTCCAAGCTGCATGAGCAGCTCCTTCGAGTGCTCGAAGCCGTCGTCGTCCGTCACCAGGTTGATCGTACGGATCTTGAGCATGTTGCACTGGCAACGAGAGAGGCCATCCACGGCAAACATCAGTGGCAATCAGAGAGGCCATCCGTTGCAATCAGTGGCAATCAGCGAAGCCATCCGTGGCAATCAGCGGCAATCAGAGAGGCCATCCGTGGCAATCAGCGGCAATCAGAGAGGCCATCCGTTG
>PJAB01001625.1:0-13217 GCA_002887195.1 Chrysochromulina parva
GCCCCCCGCCCCCAATTTGCATGCTGAGTGCCTCTCCCCGATCACACGCAGGTGCGCAAGGCGGTGTGTTCAGCGTACTTCCAGAACGCCGCGCGCATGAAGACGGTCGCCGAGTATTTGAATATGCGCTCGGGCATGCCGTGCCATCTGCACCCTTCATCGGCTCTCTACGGGATGGGCGTGCAGCCCGAGTACATTGTCTACCACGAGCTCGTGATGACTTCCAAGGAGTACGCTGATGATGATGATGATCGCCCTTTGTTGGTCATCATGATTGCAGCAGAGTGCCTCCGGAGTGCCTCATGATTGCCTCCTGATTGCCTCCTGATTGCCTCCTGATTGCCTCCTGATTGCCTCCTGATTGCCTCCTGATTGCAGTCGAATGCGTCTGAGTGCCACCGAATGATGCGCCCATCCCTTTGATCAGGTTCATGCAATGCGTCACGTCCGTCGAGCCAGAATGGCTCGCCGAGCTCGGGCCCATGTTCTTCTCCATCAAGCAGCAGGGCGAGACGCGCGCCGAGAAGCGCCAAAAGGAGCGTGGCCAAGATGGAGGCCGATTGCATGCTGATGGTCACCCGATTGCATGCTGATGGTCACCCGATTGCATGCTGATGGTGCCTCCCCCCCATTGCATGCAGGAGCGCGAGCACGTGGCCAAGATGGAGGCCGAGATGGCCGCATATCAGGCTGCCCAGGCGGCGAGGGCCGTCGCCGCCTCCGCCGCGCCCTTCGGAGGCGGCGGCTCGTCCTTGAGCTTTCGACGGCCAACGACGATGGGCTCGTCGGCGCGTCGGCGCATCGCCACTCCCGGCGGCGAGGCGGCCGAGCTCGGCGGCGGCAGCGGTGCAGGCAGCGCCGACGGCGACGGCGGCGGCGGCGGCGGCGGGGGGGGGGGGAGCAGCAGCGGCGCGACCAACTCGACGGTGGTCAAGCGCACACCCAAGCGGCATATTGGCATGTAGAGAGATTTGTAACTGACCAAGCTACCTACATATTCCATTGGCATATAGCGCTAGCGCTAGAGCGGAGGCGCTCGTGCGATGAATAACATGATTCCAGCAGAGCATACGTGATACGACCCACCGCCCGGTGGACCGCGGAGGGGACGCGGGACTGCCGTGCGCGCTACCTTGCATGTGTCAAATATATCTATCATTCCCGCATTTCGAGGACCGTGCGGCGTGCGCGGTGCGGTGAGCGACAACGCGTAACGAACGTAAGCAGTTGGCCATGGCACTTTAAGCTGTGCCATGTTGCACTTTTCCTTTGCACGTTTCTTTATTTCTTACGCTCCTACGTCCTAGTCGCTTCACAGTGTGCCCTCTATCGTTGTATCGCCAGCGCCCCACCCTGTCTAGTATGCTTCCCTGCCTCCTCCTGCTCATGCTGCGGCGTTGGCCCCGGCTGCTACCGCTGCGGCGGGCAAGAGCATCAACGTCCATGTCAACGTCATGCCCATAGGCTGGTCCTTACCGCTGGGACCTCCGCCGGCTTGCTGTTGATCAAAGGATGCAACTGGCGCAGCTCAGCTCGGAGCGCAGTCAGTTGGCCCTCTAGAGCCGTTGCAACCTCGGTGAGTCGCTTGTTGGACTTGAGTTCGCCCTCCAAAGCCGTAGTCACCTCGGTGAGTCGCTTGTTGGACTTGAACTGTTGTCAGAAACGAGGGCAATATTGTCAGATGGCACATGCAGAGAGGTACTGAGAGGGACTCAGATGGCGTTCTCAGATGGCTGTCAGATGGCTCTCTCAGATGGCTCTCTCAGATGGCATTCTCAGATGGAACTCTCAAATGGCTCTCTCACCTGCTCGTCTGCCAGCCGTTCGATCGCCTTCTGCATCGCCATGAGAGTAGCTTCGCCGCTGATCGAGGCACCTGTGTCCGGTGCAGCCCCTGGCGACATTCCGGAGCTCGTGGTCGGCGACCAGCTCCTGCGCACCGCCTGCAAAATCAGGGATCCGTCATCTTCAGCGCCGTGCTGCGAGCGGTCCATGAATTCCGTCGCGAGGCTTTGGGAATGCCCATCCCCATCCGAGTCGCCTTTGACATTGCGCGCGTAGATGTAGTGTGAGCGCCCATGGAACTTGACGCCGCGGTGAGCGCAATCCTCCTCCGCGGCGCGCACGATGGAGCGCCGCAGGCACAGATTCATCTTATGCTTCTTGATCACCATCCGGATGCGCCGCGGGCAGTCGTGGATCAACTGGCGGAGCCGCTCGCCCCGTATCGCGTACGTCCACAGGTACGAGAGCGCGATGACGGGGAAGGCGGCACGCAGGCCAGGGATGTCGAGGATCTCGTCCGTGCGGAAGGCCGCCCCCAGCCCGAGCACACGCCCGGCGTACAGCGCTCGCCCCCGCGCGGAGACGACGTAGAGGGAGCCGAGGGGCACGGTCTCATTCGTCGGGTAGACGTGAGCTCGCAGTTCGAGGGCCAGTCGTACGTGTAGCTCTCGGTCCGTTTGCCCGTTGATGCCCTGAAGCCACCAGAGGCCCTCGAGCCAACGCTCGTTCATCTTGAGCGCAAACTCGCCTGCGAGGCCGGGGGAGAAGAGTTGCATCAGGCGTATCCGTGTCGTCTGCTGCCGAAGCTTCATCGTCTCGTGGACGTACTCGCGCAGCCGGTAACGCAACTCCGAGGGGATCTTCTCTTTCTCCATGTGCCAGTTGAGGTCTGTGATGTCGACCCGGAACCCGGCCTTGTCGGGCGAGAGGGCCGAGGCAAGCCCACAGAAGGAGCCAATGATGTACGCGAAGGAGAGGACGCCGCAGTACATGAGCGCCAAGCACACTATCTGCTCCTGCGGCTTTTGCTTGATCGCGGACACGTCGCCGTACCCTGTCGAGGTGACGGTGGTTACAGCCCAGTAGATGGCGCGGGTGTAGAGCGTCTCCGTGCCCATGCAGCTGTACCCGGTCTGCGGATAGAGTTCTGATGGGTCCCTCACGTCGCACTTCTGGCCTGGTGGGCACGTCGTGGTGGGGTCCCAGTCGACGCAGTAGCCTTGGCCATCGGGACCCATCCAACTGCTGATCGGGTCAAACGAGGCTTGGAGCCCCCATACGCATGCAAACACGTGGCACATGTAGATGAGCCCGAGGAGCAGCATCGAGATCGAGAGCGCCGCATAATTGATCGAGATATGCAGCTCCCACCGCTTGACGATCGTGCTCCTGCCGAGCAGGTTCACGAACTTGATCAGCCGCAGCGCGCGCAAGACGCGCAAGCTCTTCAAGCGCGCGAGTGGCCCGTCCGCGTCCGCGAAGATGTCGAAGGCGGAGACGGCAATCGACACCAAGTCCACCGGGAACCAAACGCTCGTCAGGTAGTGCCACGCGATCTTGCGCCGAGACGTGATCCACTTTTCGCCCTTATGGCTCTTATGGTCGGGCACCGAGTACCTGTGCGCGGGGCACGCGAGGGATACGGGAGGCATTCAGTGCTCCTGCACAGTGCCGCCGGTAACGCTCGACTCTCGTCGCGAGCACGCAGCCGTGCGCACATGATGAAGAACTGCATCAGCAAGTCGATGATGAAGATGATGTCGACGCAGCGGTTGGTGATGAAGAGTCCATCAGACCATCGATCCTGCGGGATCGCCATGAAGCCCACCTCGACGGGCGTGACGAGTGCGATGAAGATGAGCGTAGTCCCCGTGACTACTTCCCAATAGCGCATGATCCGGCTCTTGCGTGGATCGAGAAGCAGGAATGGGATGGGGACCTCCTCGTTCTTCATTCGCATCCTGATCTCATTCTCCAGAATGGTCCACCTTTGAAGATCCTCGCCCTGAGTGTCTTGTGCTCCTCTCTTCTCCTCGGTCCCCTCGCCCCTCCTCGGTGAGCCATGCTCAGATGCAGTGACCGCGGCTGCGATCATCAAAATGCAATTCTGGAGAGGAGATGGTGATCGCTGCTAGTGATGCGCTGCAGGCCTTTGTGATCCAATTTCGTGTTGCTTCGAGAAGTTTCCAAAAATATATAGATCGGCCTTTTTTTACTGAATTTAAGTACCTCACGCAAAGTACGTGCGGTGGACAGTGCGCGCGCGGCGCCCTACTGCTGTTCTTGTTGTCGTCGCCGCGAACACGTACATGGAGTTGGCTGTGCATGCACAAAAGCCTTTCAAGGCCGTTTCCGGTTTGCCCGCTATGCCGCGCTTCTTCGATCGAGGCCAACTCTGCACTCGGGCCGTCGAGACAGAACTCTGGACGGTGAGACAGAGGCGGCCGAGATGTGGTTGAGCGAGGCAGCTCCAGCCACAACGGCCGAGGACAATGACACGCTGAGTCCGGTGCCTGGCGCACAGGAGTTCTTGCCCTCGACTGAGCACGAGGACGGCGAGCTTTTGTCTGTCTCTTGCCGCCAGTCTCTTGCTGCCGCTCTGTCTCCTGCGGCCAGGTCTGTCGAGCTCGCCAGGGAGACGAGGGTTCGGATTGATGCGATGGCCAATGAGCTGCCAGCCCAAACGACCACCATGCACCGCCGGGCCCCTTCGAAGCCCAGTGCACATCTCTGGCCGACGCATCCGCACAATCGTCCGCACCAACGTTCGGCGCCGACGTTCGCCTCCCGAAGGCCACAACTCTCAGCTCCGGAGTACATGGCTCTCGTCGGCGGGGTGACACTCTCCGAGAACGGCGCACAGGAGCATAGGCTTGCGCCCCGCCATCCACTGCGCACGAGCACGAGCAACGCCGGCCTGAGCAATTCGCTCAAGTACGGGCGCGGCTTCCCGCCGCCAGGGCCGACGCCGGCCGACGTACTCGAGAGCGAGCTGATCGCAACGTCCGCGCTGCTCGGGGAGGCGAACCAACTCATGTCGGAGCAGCGGAGGCAGGCGCAGCGCGATCGGGTCCGTCGCGAGCGCGAGTTCGCTTCGCGCGCCGCCCACGCAGCCGCACAGGAACGCGCCCGGCTCGAGGCGCGTGCCGAAAAGGACAAGGCGATGAGGGAGATGCGTGCGGCGCGGGAGGGCGAGTACCATGCAAGCCTCGGCGGGAGCAACCTTGGGGTGCAGCGCGCGCAGCTCCTTCACTTGGCCGAGCAGGTGACGGACCAGCGCCCACGCGGCCTGCATGCTGATTGCATGCTGATTGCCCCGCCAATCACTGAGCCGAGCAGGTGACGGACCAGCGCCCACGCGGCCCTCCCCCAATTGCATGCTGATTGCCCCGCCAATCACTGAGCCGAGCAGGTGACGGACGCCCACACGGCCCTCCCCCGAGTGTACGCTGATTGCCCTTCCCCCCCATTGCATGCAGGTCGCGAAGCAGCGCAAGGCTCTGATCGTTGAGCTTCGCACCGAGCAGGTGCAATCTCTCCCGTGATCTCCCTTGATTGCCCTTGATGGACCCCTTTCGAGCTGGTCGTTGAGCTTCGCACCGAGCAGGCGCGCCGTTCCGAGCGCGAGATCAGCGACGAGCAGTGGGCGTGCTCACCACGACGCCCTCTCTCCGCTCCCCACAGGCGCGCCGTTCCGAGCGCGAGATCAGCGACGAGCAGTGGGCGGCGCGCGTGCACGAGCTGTCGCAGCAGACCGAGGCGGCCATGGGTGAGGCGGCGCGGCATCTCGCAGCCCTCGAGGAGCTCAAGGTTCGTCAACCAGAGCCCACTGATTGCGTATGATTGCCCTCTGATTGCTTCTGAGAGCCCTCGGGAAACACAAGGAGGTTCGTCACAGCCGGATGCATGCCGCGTGGGTCGAGAGGGTTCGACTAATTGCCACTAATCGCCACTAATTCCCACTAATTGCCACAGGTTCGTCACAACCGGATGCATGCCGCGTGGGTCGAGAGCGTTCGACGTGTCGCCCACCGGCGTCGTCGCCATCGCACCCTCCTGCATGCTCTCGGCACGTGGGCGGAGCATGCATCCATGCAGGCGCTCCTCTCCCGGGCTTCGTCACTCATGGGCTCCGAGTACGGCGGGCGACAGCGCTCGACCAAAACGGCCATGCGCGCCCTCTTCTCGATCTGGGCGGTGCGCACACGCGAAGCCGCGGAAGAGGCCGCCGAGGCCGAAGCCCGCGCCAAGGCGGCGGCGCATGCACTGCAGCTCGCCGATCTCGAGCGCGCCAGATCGAAGGTGCTCGCCGAGCTTGACGAGACCCGCAAGGCGAAGCTCGCGAGCGACGAGCGAGCTGCCGATCTCGAGGCGCAGCTCGCCTTGGCCAAGCAAGAGGCCAAGGCTGAGTTAGCTCGCTCGCGAGAAAAGTAAGTCTGCCGACCGCATGGAGACAACAGCGCGGAGGAAACAGTGGGCCTCGAGCGATGCCTGATTGCCACTGAGTGATCTCGAGCGATGCCTGATTGCCACTGAGTGATCTCGAGCGATGCCGGATTGCCACACTAAGTGCCTCTGATTGCCTCCCTCATCAGGTACATAGAGGAGATGGGTGCTCGAGCGATGCACCGGCTCAAGCACAGCGGCATCCTACGTGGCTGGGGCTCATGGCGCGAATGGTATGCTGATTGCCCCCTGATTGCCCCCGATTGCCCCCTTAATTAGCACAGCGGCATCCAGCGTGGCTGGGGCTCATGGCGCGAATGGTATGCTGATTCCCCCCCTAATTACATGCGTGGCTAGGGCTGATGGCGGGAGTGGCGCTTTGATGACTACTGATTGGCTCTCTGATGGCTTCTGACGGTCTGTGATGGGCGCTATGATGGGCGCTGTGATGGGCGTATGGGCACTGGCACTGATGGCCACTAATTGCTACACTAACACTGATGGCCACTAATTGCTACACGAATTGGCACCCTCTCCTCACCCTCTCCTCACCCTCTCCTCCCAGGTATGAGGAGGTGACCCTCAAGGCTGAGACGCGCCAACGGACCCGCGACATCTTGAACACGATGCGACAGCCTGGGCTCGCCCTCGGCTTCGGTCGGTGGAGGGACCGGTGGGCACTCAGGGCGAAGCTCAACCGGCATTCCGAGTTGGCAAGCGAAGAGGCGAAAGAGAAGTCCCTCGCACAGCGTTTCGCCGAAGTGAGTGCCACTGTGATGCACGCACTGATATGATGCGTGCACTGATGTGCATGCACTGATGGCCCCTCCTGAGTGCTCCTGAGTGTACACTGAGGACATATTGATTTCTCCTGAGGACATATTGATTGCTCCTGATGACATATTGATTGCTCCTGATGACATATTGATTGCTCCTGAGGACCTCTCTGAGTGCCTCTATCGCCTCTGATGGCCTCTGATGTGCCCTCTGATTGCCCTCTGATTGCCTATGATTGCCTATGATTGCCTATGATGTGCCCTCCGGCCTCTGGCATACTCTGTGGCTACTCAGTGTGGCACGCGCACAGCGAGCGTCTTTAACTCTCTAGGCGCTCCAGATCGTGATTGCCTCCCTCATCAGCCGATTGCCCCCCTCATCATCACAGGCGGACTGAGAGCGTCTCGAGGCGCTCCTCATCTGATTGCCTCCCTCATCAGCCGATTGCCCCCCTCATAATGGCAGGCGGACCGAGAGCGTCTCGAGGCGCTCCAGATCGTGAGCAGCACACGGCTGGTCCTCGTCGAAGTGGAGCAAGCGCTCGCCCTCGAGCGCACCGCCTCGGCGGAGCTCCGAATCGCGGTGCGCTCCACACGGCGCCTCTGATTGCCTCTGATTGCCTCGGCGGAGCTCCGAATCGCGGTGCGCCCAACACGGCGCCTCTGATTGCCTCTGATTGCCTCGGCGGAGCTCCGAATCGCGGTGCGCTCAACACGGCGCTCACCCGCTCAACCGCTACCCCCGCATGCTGATTGCGGATGAGTGCATGCTGATTGCGCGAGTGCATGCTGATTGCGCGAGTGCATGCTGATTGCGGATGAGCTAAGAAGATAGTGGTGCATCAGCACACACTCGGTGGGACTTTGGGGCTAAATGATCAATCGCCCCCAGATTGCATGCTGATTGCCCCCCCCGATTGCATGCTGATTGCCCCCTGATTGCATGCTGATTGGCCCCTCCCATTGGCATGCAGGTGCGTCAAGCGCACTCGGACCTGGTGGAAGCTCGACGTGCCGAGCGCGGGGCAAATCAGCGGCGTGAGCAACAGTCGGAGGTTGAGAGGCGGATGAAGCTCGCCATCGAGGAGGCGGAGCATGCGAAGGCGGAGCTCGAGCGTGTGCGTGAGGAGGCCAAGGGAGCTGCATCGCGTCAGCAGGTGGCCGAAGAGCGCCCGAACTTGCCCGAACTTGCCCGATGGCTAGGCTGAGTACCGCCCCAATTGCATGCAGCCCAGATTGCCAGGCTGAGTACCGCCCCAATTGCATGCAGCCCTGATTGCCAGGCTGAGTACCGCCCCAATTACATGCAGAGCACACCCGATGGCCAGGCTGAGTGCCCCCCAATTGCATGCAGGTCGCTGCCGAGACCGAGCTCGGCCGACTGCTCAAGGAGCAAGCATGCAAGTGCTCACCCCGGCGCCTCGCCCTTCCCCACAGGTCGCTGCCGAGACCGAGCTCGGCCGATTGCTCAAGGAGCAACGCGCGCACTACGAGTCGATGATCCATCAGCTGAAGCACGAGTATGAGAGGCTTGGCACCTGCTCACCTCTCTTGATCACCTCTGATCGCACCTGATCACACCTCTGATTACCTCTCACTGATCGCCTCTGATTGCCTCTTATCGCCTCTTATCGCCTCTGATCACCTCTGATTGCCTCTGATCACCTCTGATTGCCTCTGATCACCTCTGATCGCCTCTGATTGCCTCTCTCATCAGGTACGAGGAGCACCTGCTCTCGCTGCACGCGCGGATTGCGGCGTACGAGGCCGTGAAGCCGCCTGTGATCAGCCTCGACCTCAACCCTCCCCCGCCAGCCAAGCCCAAGTTGCCAGGCTGGCGAACGGAGCTGCGGCTCGAAGAGAGACGCATCGAGCTCGCCGCCGCCGCCGCCGCCAAAGCCGCCGCCGATGGGGGGGCCGATGGGGTGGTGGTGAACGACGACCGCATCGCACGGTGGACGCCCAAGCAGAAAGGCTACTATGTCTACACGTTCAACGTGAAGGAGGGCGAAACGGTCACGACGATGCCTGTCTCATCGCCCACGGCCACGCAGGCGCCCACGACAGCGCCGAGGACGGGACGGGAGCTGCAATTGCATGCGCGTAACTACAACACGCGCGATCTTTGAGCAGCACATGCGCCATGTCCACGTGGAAACGTGGCACGTTGTCGCACGTGTGGCCTCGTGCTGATATCTACTGAGATCGTTCTGAGATCGTTCTGACGAGTCAGCACACACGCAAGGGACTGGGAGTGTGAGCTAGCAGCCCTTAGGCACACGTCGAGGCGCACACGGGCGCCATGGCGGGCGCCATGACGGCACACAGCCCGGTTCGGTTTACAGCTGTTCGCACACGTAGCGGAGCGACGGTTTCCGGATTCCGCGCTATAGAAAAGTAGAAATCATGCGTTTGGTGAGGGGGGAAGTTGAGGATGACGCTTGACGGGGGAGGTGAGATGAGTACCGCTACCGTGTCATGTACCGTGTGAAGAGCCCTACTAAATTCGATATCAGTTACGTTCTTTATATACACAATGCATCCGATGGTAGACACCGCTCACCGGTTTCATCCATCAACCCAGCAGCCGTAATAGTTTACCACCACACAGGGACAGACACCAGCCGCGCAGGAGCTATAGGAAGCCGAGACGCGAGAGAGATTCTTCACTGTCCACGATGCTCTGTCATGTTACTGGCTCATGCTCTCATGCGCCGTCGTCACCTGCACCATCTGGGCCAGCGTCGGCGGCCGCCACCCTTGCTCCACACGGCACAGATGCAGGTATAGGCTCCCGGGGGGGGCCATGGCTTGGCGCCATCCGCGCAACTCCTTCCCTTCCCACACTCAGACCGGACCTGCGCCGCCACGCGAGGACGCTACACGCACGAGCGGGCGTGAGAGTCGCGGCAGCGCGGGCTCGCCACGCCGGCGCCGGGCCGCACGCAGGGCGCGGGCCTCACGCGCGGCGGCACGGCGCGGCCGCCGCCTCGCCGGGCGGAGGGTGGGGGGGGGCGCGGGAGGGCGAAGGGCGCGCGCGGCGAGGGTCGAGCCGAGTTCGATTCTCGGAGGGCTTACGGCACGCACTCGAGGAACCCCTGCACATCTGGGGCAATCATTCCCACCTCCCCTCCCTGCATCTCGGCTGGAAGGCGGCTCCACGTCGGCTGGTGTAGGTGCCCGGCGCGCCCTTGGTATAGTGGCTGCCATCTGGGGTCGTCGCGGCATGTTGGGCAGCACCACAGTTATCAACCAAGCCTTCAATAACTAAGATACTTCCCATCCCAGTCAAAATTCCCTGCGAATAGGAGAGGGAAGAGTGGTTAAGGGGAAGGACTTGAAATGGGCGGGCCGCACGCGCGGCGGCACGGTGTGGCCGCCGCGGCGATGCTCGCCAGGCGGAGGGGGGCGCGGTGGCAAGGGGCAACCTGGGTTCGAATTCTTGGAGGGGGACTTACAACCATAAACCCAGGAGTCGAGTGGATAAGGATAACCAGCCGCCGTGCCCTCTTTGTAGGTAAAGCCGGCCTGCATGCACGCCCTCGGCAAGAACCCAGCCTGCTTCGCGTCCTTGCAGGTGAACCCAGCCTCCCTCGCGTCCTTGCAGGTCGACAGCATGCCAGCCGCCCTCGCGTCCTTGCAGGTGAACCCAGCCTCCTTAGCGTCCTTGCAGGTGAACCCAGCCTCCTTCGCGTCCTTGCAGGTGAACCCAGCCTTCCTCGCGTCCTTGCAGGTGAACCCAGCCTCCCTCGCGTCCTTGCAGGTGAACCCAGCCTCCTTAGCAACCTTGCAAGTGAACCCAGCCTCCCTCGCGTCCTTGCAGGTGAACCCAGCCTCCCTCGCGTCCTTGCAGGTGAACCCAGCCTCCTTCGCGTCCTTGCAGGTGAACCCAGCCTCCCTCGCGTCCTTGCAGGTCGACAGCATGCCAGCCGCCTTCGCGTCTTTGCATGCATAGCCCGCCGCCCTGGCCGCCTTCAGCGCGATCTGGAGCTGCGCCACCGCGTACCCAGCACTGACAGCGTCCGCCTTGGTATAGCCGCCGCGCAGGACCTCAGGCAGCACGTACCCCGCCTCCATGACGTCCTCGAGCTGAAAGCCCGCCTCCTTGAGGCCCTCGACATAGCCGGCTCGCTTAACCTCCTCCAAAGCATAGCCCGCGCTCTTGGCCTCGGCGCATGTCAGCCCCGCCGCCTTGGTCTCGGCGCACGTGTAGCCCGCCTTGATCACGAACCCGGCGGCCTTGGCCTCACGTGCCGTATAGCCAGCTTGCTGGACCTCCTCCACCGTATAGCCCGCGCTCTTGGCCTCGGCGCTTGTCAGCCCCTCCGCCTTGATCTCGGCGCACGTGTAGCCCCCCGCCCTGATATTGTACCCGACGGCCTTGGCCTCACGTGCCGTATAGCCAGCTTGCTTGACCTCGTCCACCCCATAGCCCGAAGTCTTCGCCTCGGCGCATGTGATCCCCACCGCCTTGATCTCGGCGCACGTGTAGCCCCCCCGCTTGATATCAAATCCGGCGGCCTTGGCCTCGCGTGCATTATAGCCAGCTCGCTTGACGTCTTCCACCGTATAGCCCTCGCTCTTGGCCTCGGCACATGTGAGCCCCTCCGCCTTGATCTCGGCGCACGTGTAGCCCGCCCTGAGATCAAACCCGGCGGCCATGGCTTCTCGTGCCGTATAGCCAGCTCGCTTGACCTCGTCCACCCCATAGCCGGAAGTCTTCGCCTCGGCGCAAGTCAGCCCCGCCGCCTTGGTCTCGGCGCACGTGTAGCCTCCCGCCTTGATATCAAGCCCAACGGCCTTTGCCTCGCGTGCATTATAGCCAGCTCGCTTGGCCTCCTCCACGGTATAGCCCGCAGTCTTTGCCTCGGCGCAAGTCAGCCCCGCCGCCTTGATCTCGGCGCACGTGTAGCCTGCCCTGATCTCGTACCCGGCGGCCTTGGCCTCATCTGCCGTATAGCCAGCTCGCTTGGCCTCCTCCACGGTATAGCCCGCAGTCTTGGCCACGGCGCATGTGAAGCCCGCCGCCTTGATCTCGGCGCAAGTGTAGCCCGCCGCCTTGATATCGAACCCGGCGGCCTTGGCCTCGCGTGCCGAATAGCCAGCTCGCTTCACCTCCTCCACGGTATAGCCAGCGGTCTTCGCCTCGTCGCATGTGATGCCGGCCGC
Organism: Chrysochromulina parva; assembly: GCA_002887195.1. Taxonomy (NCBI): domain Eukaryota; phylum Haptophyta; order Prymnesiales; family Chrysochromulinaceae; genus Chrysochromulina; species Chrysochromulina parva. The sequence goes on from PJAB01001625.1 coordinate 12,177, forward strand.
CTTGAGCCCCTCAACGTAACCCTTGGCTCGCAGCTGCTTCATCGTCAGGCTCGAGGCCAGCGCAATCAACACGGCCTCCTCCGCTCTCGCCGCCGCCTCCGCCCTCTTCTTCTCCTTTCTCACCGCCGCCGCCGCCCTCTCCCTTTCCTTTCTCGCCGCGGCCTCCGCCGTCTCCCTCTCCTCTCTCGCCGCCGCCTCCGCCCTCTCCATCTCCATTCTCTTCGCGTACGCCTCCTCCGACTCGGAGCATAGCCCAAAGCAATAGCTCTGCATCTCGGCGGGCTCATGAACTCGATGGGGGAGGTTTTCTTCTGCTGCCCCTGGGCTGAAGACCCGCACCTCGTCCCACATGTACCCAGCGGTCCACCCAGCTCCGTCGGGCTGCACCATGAGCGGCTTCACGGAGACCACCGTGCCGACTTGCCAGCTCTGGCCGCGGTCACGGCACTCGACGCGTTCGTGGAGGTTGAAGCGTTGCGGCGTGGGCTGCGGCGTGGGCTTGGCTGGGCTCGCCTGGGGCTGCGGCGTGGGCTTGGAGGCAGGGGATTTCCCCGTAACACTCTCACGCTCCATGACCAAGGGTGCAACCGGCGAATGCGACGGTGGCGGCGGCGGTGCTGGTGCCGCCATCGTGGGCGCCTTTGGTGGTCCAGCCGCCTCCGGGCTAAGGACCCGCACTTCGTCCCACGCGTACCCAGCAGTCCATCCGGCTCCGTCGGGCTGCACCATCAGCGGCTCCATGGAGACCACCGTGCCGACTTTCCAGCTCTGGCCGCGGTCACGGCACTCGACGCGTTCGTTGAGTTTGAAGCGGTTGACCCCGAACAGGCTCCCGACCTTGTCGCGTGCAGAGTCGATGAACGACGCAATCGGGTGATCGTCCTCTCGCAGCTCTCCCTCGTGCGACTCTGGGATCACGCTGTGCATGCCGCTCATCATCTCCCGGACGTGCTCGTCGGTCTTGCCGACGATCGGCAGCATCGTCACCTTGTCCTTCTTGTTGGTCACCGCCACGTCGGGCGACGCGAGGAACTTGGACAT
>PJAB01001626.1:0-13205 GCA_002887195.1 Chrysochromulina parva
AGAGGTCATCAGAGGTCATCAGAGGTCATCAGAGGTCATCAGAGGTCATCAGAGGTCATCAGAGGTCATCAGAGGTCATCAGAGTCGTCGCACACCGAGGGTCGAATGTGAGGCATAGGTTGGTCGCGCCTTCGAGGCAGATGTGCTGCAGCATCGGCGATGGCTCGGCTGGCAGCGGATGCACGGATTCGATCAGAGCCACGTGCTGCGGGGGGTCGGCGCCCGGTACGACGCCGCTGCGGCCAGCCGCACACGAGGCATCCTTCGGCGTGCCCAGGACGGCGCCGCCCCCATCGGGCGCCGTCGCGAGCGCCGTCGCGAGCGCCGCCTGCTTAGGTGGGTGCTTCTCTTCGAGCGCCGTCGTGAGCGCGTGCCCGTGCGCCGAGAGGGCGAGCAGCGGCGGGCACGTGGCCGCGGCATACAGGGGCGCGCAGAGCTTCTTGGCCCATTCGATGTGCATCAAGGGCATCTGATAGAGCGCATCGAGCGCGTATGGCAGGGCGCGCGCCAGAAAGGTCCGGTCGAGCGCCGCCTCGGAGAGCGTCGTCCCGGGCGCCGCCTCGGAGAGCGTCGTCCCGGGCGCCGCCGCAGTGGTGGCGGCGCCCAGCACGGCGCTCGCCGCCTCGAGCATGCCGACGGTGAGTTGGAGCAGCGCACCTGATGAAGGAGGTCATCAGCGGTCGTCAGAGGTCATCAGAGGTCGTCAGCGGTCATCAGCGGTCATCAGCAGTCATTAGAGGCCATCAGAGGTCATCAGCGGTCATCAGAGGTCATTTGAGGTCATCAGACGAGCTGGAGCAGCGCACGCGAGGCGTTGGGTATCTCGTCCCGAAGCCGATCATCGAGCGACGCTCTTCCACAGAGCTCTTCCACAGCGGCGCATGCCCATATTAGGATCGAGTCGCCCCCAAACGGCACCGTCTCGAGCGCGAGCAGCGCCGCGGCATGCGCCCGGAGGGCGCGCACGAGTAACGGCAGGGAATTCCCCACAGCCGCCGCCGCCGGGGAGAGGTTCCCCACAGCCGGGGAGAGGGGAGCGTTGCCTGATACCGGTACGCTCCGAGTCCCCCCGCTCTCGTGGCTGCCCAAGACGGCGCTCGGCGTGCCGGCGGCGGCGGCGGCGGCGGCGGCGGCGGCGGCGGCGGTGGCGAGCGTGGCCGCGTGCAGCATCGGCACGATCAGAGCGTCGGGCGCTTGGCCAGTGGGCGCATGCATCCCAACTGGCGGCGGGCAGTGCTCGACTATTTTAGGCTGGGGAGGTGAGCAGTAGAAGCCAACCTTCCTCTTCACAGCAGGCGCGTCGGCGGCGCTGCTGCTGTGAACACTCGCGGCTGGAGGAGAGGGGGCGGGCACTGGGATCGGCATGAGGGCGTGGGAGGTGCCCGGAGAGTAGGCGAAGAGGCGGAGGAGCCCGGAGGCAAGCAGCGCCACCGGCTGCGTGGGGCGGGTGGCGGGGGGGAGTGCGTCGAGGACGACGAGGCAAGCCCGGCTCAAATGCGCTCGCTCGTCGGGGTAGGCGAACCAAAGTCGTTCGCCAGCGAGTAGTACCGCAATCGCTTCCGACTGGAGATGGACTCCTAATCGAGCCGATGCAACACCCGGGACGGCGCCCGGGACGGCGGCGCCCGGCGTTGGCGCACAGATGAGCTCGAGGAGGAGCTCGCGCACCTGATGAGGGAGGCCATCAGTGGTCATCAGAGGCCATCAGAGGTCATCAGAGGCCATCAGAGGCCATCAGCGGCCATCAGAGGTCATTAGCAGCACACCCGAAAGAAGAGTGGTGGCTCCGCCGACTTGGTCTGCAGGCCGAGCTCCGTCAGAGCGCCGATGTCGAGCGAGGCGCGGCGCAGCCCAAGCAGATGCACGTAGAGCAGCCGGAGCGCGCACAGGGCTGCCTGAGTGCGGCTGCACAGATATGCGTCGCCGCCGAGCTTGCTGTGGACGCCAACGGCCACCGCGGCTTGCTGTGAACGCCCAGGGCCAGTGTGAACACCGCCCATGTGAACAGCAGCGCCGGCCGTTAGGGCCTCGATGAGCCGCGGCTGTGGGAAACCAGCCGAATCGGCCCGAGGGTCGAGCGAGGCCGAGCTGGGAGGTGTGAACGGAGGTGTGAACGCCGACGGCTCCCTGCCGATCCCAAAAAGCGCCAGTCCCAGGAAGCGCTCACGGGACGTGGACGCGTTGGCAGCTCCGAGCGCGCCTTCGGCGCCGGCACCGACCGAGCCTGCTACTCCGGCGGCGCCCGGTAGAGGGATGGCGCTCGCTTTTCCTCCGAGGAGCTCCTCGACGAGGGCGAAGAGCTGCGCGAGCACGCGAGGAACGCCCTCGTGGTCAGCATGCAATGAGGGAGGGCCATCAGCATGCAATCAATGAGGAACGCCCTCGTGGTCAGCATGCAATGAGGGAGGGCCATCAGCATGCAATCGATGAGGGCCATCAGCATGCGGCCAGCATGCAATCAGTGGCAATCAGCATGCAATCAGTGGCAATCAGCATACAAATCAGCATGCAATCAGTGGCCTTCACACCTGCGCGAGAGCTCGCGGCGAGCACTCGAGGCAGCAAAAGCCCCCGAGCCCTCGGACGAGGTCCGGGTGGGGGGGTTGGCCTGCGGCCGTCATGTTCGTGTCCGAGATGGCGGCCAACCGCTCCGAGAGCGACGGCAGGCTTGATAAGCTTCGGAGGCTCGCGCGCTCGGTACGGCGCGTGGCTGCGGACGAGGCGAGCCCGTCGGGCTGTGAACGTCCATCGGGCTGTGAACGTTCATCGGGCGCGCCCGTCGGCATCGCGAGTGCTGCTGCCAAGGATCCAGTCATCGACGGCATCGACAGCCGCGGCTCAGCGCCGTGCCGAGCGCCTTGGCCAGCGCGAGTGCTGCTGCCAAGGATCCAGTCTTCCAGACTGGTCGCTTGGTACGCCGCCGCGGCGAGGAAGCACGCGCCCGCACAGGCGGGCGTGAGCTCGGGGGAAATCTCGGCGTTCCTCGACGCGTCCGCCTTCGATTGGCGACGGCTCGATGGGGCTGTGGGGAATGCATCGAGGAGCGGCGGCGGCGGCAGGCCGAGCGCTAGAAGCCAAGCCTCGAGACTTACCTGTGGGGAGCGGGCGCCGTAGTGAGCGCTTGCATGCGCGAGGAGTCGGAGACGGCGACTCGAGAGCCACCCAAATTAGGACTCGAGAGCCTTGCTCACCATCTCGGGCCGCGAGCTCGCGGGGATCTGGACCGAGCGCGACTGCATGTCGATGGCGTACGCGTGGCATAGGCGTGCGAACCTGTGGCCAATAGCCGTGAGGGAGGCCATCCGAGGTCATCAGTGGACGTACCTAAGGCCCATCAGAGGTCATCAGCGGTCATCCGAGGCCATCAGTGGACATACCTATGGCCCATCCCCGGTGCAGCGGCCGGCGCCGAGCAAGCGCCTTCGGGAGCCCCGGCAGCGGTAGGCGGCGGCGGCTGTGGGATACTCGGGCGTAGCAGCGCACGGGCGCCCGTGAAGAGTGGGCTGAGTGCGCCCGTCGCTTCGGCGAGGGCGATGGCGGATTGGGCAGCCATCCACCACACCTGATGAGGGAGGCAATCAGAGAGGCCATCAGAGAGGCCATCAGAAGCCATCAGAAGCCATCAGAAGCCATCAGAAGCCATTAGAGGGCGAGGCAATCAGAGGTCATTAGAGGTCATTAGAGGCCACCATACCTCCGAATGAAGCCCCTGAGAGGCTCGCTCCCGCGCCTCGCGGCTGCTCACGTCGGTGAGCAATGCATGCAGCGCGATCTCGAGGCTCGAGCTCAGCGGCTCGGGCGCTTGGGTGAGCGGGTGCAGCGAGGTCGAGAGCGGACTGCCGTTCGCCAACGCGATGCCCCGAAGGGCGCCCGGTGGCAGCAGATCGAGCCGGTTGTGTAGCCGCCAAATGTGCCGACGCTTTGGCCCAAAGAAGCCTGCATGCAATGAGGGAGGCACACAGAGCCGCAATCAGAGCCGCAAGCAGAAGCCTGCAGCAGGTCGGAGGGGACTCGTCACTCATCAAGAGTCGTCAGCGCTCATCAGCGCTCATCAGCGCTCATCAGAGCTCATCAGAGCTCATCAGAACTCATCCGAGCCACTCAAGGCCGCGCACCCGACGTGTACAGTCCCATCGGATCGGTGGGCACCGAGCTCGAGTGCCTCAGTAGTGAGTCCAGCACGTGTCGGTCGGGAGCAGCCGGCGTGGGTGGGGCGTGGTGCTGCACAAAGGTGGCGTACGCGAGGGCGACGAGGGGCGCGGGCGCGACGCCGCGCCCGAAGAGGCGCTCCAGGCATGCGAGCTGGATGTGCTGCTGCAACTGTAACCGACGCTCGCGCAGCCCACCTGGCGCATAGCCCTCAAGCTGACCGTGGAGTGAGTGGCGCAGGGCGCGGTTGAGCGCCGCGCGGTAGTCGGCGGGCCCGACGTGCTGCTCGCTGAGCACGCCCGAGGACAGCAGCAGGAACTCGTTCAGCGGATCCTCACCGGCCTCGTCCACAGCCTCGATGACTGCATCAGCACTCGTGCGCGGGTCAGCGAGCTGTGTCGTGCGCGTGAAGTGGTCCATGTAAAAGATGCGGCGCGAGCCGCCCTTGGCGGGCGGCTCGACGCGCTGCTCCCAGCCGATGGGCAGTGTGTGCGACGCGAGCATCTGCGACGCCACCCCTGCAGGGAGCAGGCGCTGCGGCGCTCGCTCGGCGTGAAAGTGGCCGTCGGGCAGCAGCCGGCTGAGCCGTTGGTAGCGCTCGCGTTCTCCGGGTTCAGCCTCCGGCGGCACTCCGGCGAAGAGGGCGCGCGTGCCGGTGGGCAGCATGCAACCTAGGTCGCCTACTGCGGTGCGCACTGGGTCAGAGGAGGGGAGACGCCTCGACGGCCTCGCCGCTCGGATGTCGATGGAAGGAAAAAAACTTCTGAAGAAGGCACAGCGTTGTACCGAGCACTTCCCGGTCCAGGACTGAGAGTTCTGAACAGGCGCATGTTCAGGCTGAAACTCTCTAACTTAAATAAACGCGCAAAACTCTCTGAACCTCTCTGTTCTATACGTTCTTCTTCTCGCTCTCGGCAGCCGCGGTGGCGGCGGCGGCGGCGGCGAGGGCGGCGTCGGGCTGAGCATCGGGCTGGACGTGACCAACGATTGACCGAGGCCGAGCACTCTTTGGGGGGACCTTGCCAACTGCAGCTACGGCTTTCTTGGCAGCGGCGACGGCCTTCTTGGCGCTGGCATTCCCAGATGGCCCTGATCGAAGGTGCGGCATAAGTCGGCGTGCCTTCGCCCCTCGGTACGTCGACTGCAGCGCCACCACAGCATCGCGCCGCTTGAGCGCCATGAGCAGCTCCTCGTATTCGATCTTGCCGTTCTTGTCAACGTCAATCTCGTCGAAGACTGCATCAAACGCTTCCTTGTTGTCGCCATTTAGGCCAATGAGCGGCAGCGTGACCATAAGTTCCTCCCTAGTGATGCACCCGCTGTGGTCACGGTCCATGGCCCGGAAGAGGGCCAGAATGTTAGACGAGTTTTCCCGGAGCGCCTTCTTGATGTCGCTGACCATCATCATCGTTTTCGTGTCTGCAGCTTTTAAGACCTTCTTCTCCTTCTCCTCCGGAGTAGGAGGAGCCTGCCACAGGATGCCCCTCTCCTTCTTCTCGGCCTGGCGGCGGACGCGTTCCTCCTGGGGTACCCCCTCCTCCTCCTCCTCCTCCTCCACCGCCGCCGCCGCCGCCACTGCCACCTCCTGCCCTTTCACCTTCTGAATTGCCACCTTCTGGGCCGCCACCTTTTGGCCCGCCACCTTCTGGACACCTGCGCTCTCCTGGACTTTGGCCGGCTTCTTCCGGCGGTCGGCCACCTCCTTCTTTGCCCACACCACTAGCGTGTCCAGCCACATCCGTCGAGCGCGCCGGCGCCGCCACCATCGCTGGATCTGCACCGCGGCCTGTTCCCGACGCAATCTCTCTCTCTCTCTCTGTCGCATGATTTCGAGCAGCCGCCATTTGCGGCAGTATCGCCACCGAATCTGGATGGTCCTCACATTCCAGTTGCGGCGCTTTTCCTCCCACGGATACGCGTACGTCCGGTGCGGAAGCGGTAAATTGGATCGGAGCCGCGGCCCAAGCGCAATCTCGAGCTCCTCGGCGTCGAGGAAGCCGCTGCTATCCAGGTCGAGCGAGTCGAAGACGGCGTCCGCAACCTTGCCGCACTTGCGCGAATCGTAACCAAGAAGCGGCAGCACGGCTCGGAACTCGCTTCGGCTGAGCTTTCCATCGCCGTTGCGATCCAGCAATCTCAGCAAGGCGACTGCCCGAGCGGAGCCGCGCGCGAGGGCAGCGGTGAGCTCGGCGACGTTGCATTCCTTCTTCAAGGCCCCGTTGGCGTTGCCCACGCGGCTTGCGGGGTCCCTGCGTGCGCTCGAGCGCAGTGCAATCCGATTCCGCGAGTGCAGCTCAATCGCTCCCGCGGCCCCCGGGCGAAGCTTGGCGATCTCTGGGCCGTCCACGCGCCGCAGCGCCTCGTACAGCTCCCGGTACTCGATCTTGCCACTGCCGTCTGTGTCGAAAGAATTGAAGAGCGCTAGCATCGTTGCCTCGTCCAGCGGGAGGCCAACGTGCGCAGCCCACGCCTCACCAAACACGATGGGGATGACGCTCACAAACTCTCGACGAGACACGCACCCGTCGGCGTTGGAGTCGATGCTCCTGAAGACGTCGATGATACGATCCAGCCTTCCGTGCATCGCCTCCTTGAACGCCTGAACGGCCTGTTGCACAAATCCGTCCACGGCGTGCGTCTCGTACTGGGCACCATGGCGAGCGAGAGCCTTCGCTGATCGTTGGCCAGGTTGTTGCCCGAGGCGCGGGGCACCCGAGATCGTAGCGTCGTCGTCTCCAAGCTCGCCCACGGATGTCAAAAAGAATGCCGAGCTCCCGGCCGCTGCCGCTTTCTCCTTGCGCGTGAGCTTGTCCTCGGCGTACACAAAATAGCTCTCGAGGTCGCTGAAGTTGTGGTTGAGCAGCGCCTTGGCGCGCCGGAATGCCAGATCAATGGGGTTGGACGACTGCTGCTGCTCGCGCAGCTTGGTCCGCGCCTTCACTCCTCTGTGGCGCGCCTGCAACAGCGTTGCGGCTCGCTCCTGCTCTTGGGCCTCTTTGCGTCGTCTCTGCTCGGCCTGTTGCTGCCGCTTTGCGTCGCGCCGCTCTTGCTGCCGCTCTTGCTGCTCGAGCCGCTGCTCTTGCTGACGCCTCCTCTCGCCCTGAGCCTCGAGCTTGAGGTACTCTGCATACGACAGGCGCTCCTTGATCGGCTGCCGATTGGGCGCACGCCGCTTCTCGTCGGCGACCAGGGCGGGAAAGCGAATCTGGTGGTTCTCGTTGCGGTTCTGCCCGCTGCTGTCGCCGCTGCTCCCGCTGCCTGCAGGAGGAGATTCAAGTAGCGGCAGCGGCACAGGGGTATTCTGCTGCGGCTGAGGCTTGCGCGGATGCCGTGCAAATGTGTCATCGTGGAGATGCTGCTGCTGCTTGTGCGCACGGGGCGACGGCATGCCATCTACGAGCCGCTTGTCGATTGTGGGACGCGTTGGCGCGGGAGCGGGCGCTGTTGGAGCCGAGACCATCGCGTCCTTTGCTATCCTCCGCTTCACGCCCTCCTCGGAGAGCAGCAGCTTGCGGAGCATTGGCGAGGAAACGTGATCGAGCACGAATTTGGGGGGCGGCATCGGAAGCACGGACGCGGACATCGTGCGGAGGGCCGAGGGCAGGCGCCCTGCAGATGCCCACGTCTGCGGCCGAGCCCGGGCTGACGAGCAGCACCGCACGCGCCGGCCGGCTGCAGCGCCGCAGGCTGGGGGGAGCTGGTGAGAGGAGCGGCGCGTCTGTTATGGTTGTGGTTTCATTGTTCAAAGTGTAAGATACCGGTAAAAAGACACCGGGGGGAGCCGGGACACACACAGGACACACACGGGACACGCGGACGCACAAAGGCACACGGACCGCACAGACGAACCTCACAACCATCCAAACCCACCAACAACACACAACCCGCGCGTAAGATACCGGTAAAAAGACGGGGGAGCCGATACATTGCCATTGGGTGAGCCGGGGGTCGTGTAGAAAACTTACTGACCTTACGAAGATCTTACGAACCTAAGACAAGGGGCTGGCCCCTGAGTGTTGCTGGCCCCTGTTGCTGGCGCAGGCTGGCCGCGCCGCCTGGCAGGTCGCGCGTGCTGGCGAGGGGCTTCATGGGCGCGAGCGCCTTGTCGAGGACGCCATTCGTGGCCATCACCTCCCAGACCCACACGTCCAATGGGTTGAGCGGCGGGCTCTGCGTCCTCCATCCGGCGAGCAGCTTCTGCATGAGCGGCGCGCGGTAGAGCCACGCAAACGCGTGGAAGGTGGGCCCGACCCGCCGCCAGCCGAAATCTCCGAAATCTCCGATGGCCTTGGGCCGGCGCGCCCACGACGGCGCCCGCGCGCCCAGCAGGCTTGGGATGTGCTCGGGTTCGCAGAGCTCATAAAAGGGCTCGAGGCCATGTGGGGAAAGGCAGAGGAGTTGCCACTCGCTGTCCGCCTCGGTTGCGGACGCGACGAGCTCGGGCACGAGTGCAAGCAATTGGAGCGCTCCGCCTGCCAAATCGGGGACTACGGCCGCATCGTCCTCGAGGATTAAAGTCCACTCCCAGCCCGCCTCGAGTGCGTGCTGCCAGCACTCGACATTGGAGAGCACGATGCCGACCTCGCCCGGCGTGAGTCGCCGGCGAGCCCATGCGTCGATTGCATGCAGCTCGTCGAGCGGCAACCCGCCCCCAAGGACGGCTGGCTGCAGCCGCAGCGAGGGCGGCGGAAAGGGCCACAGATGCGCTCGAGACGGCGCGAGGATGAGCTGCGCGCCTCCTTTGCCGAGCGGCATGGCGTGGTGCACTGCCGTGTGGGTGCTCAGGCAGAGGAGGCCTAGGCCTTCACACAGCCGCCTCTCTGCGGGATCGAGGTCCTCTGCCCCGCGCTGCCAAATGGTCAGAGCGAGGCCGCGAGCGTATTTGCGCTGCGCCGGCGAGAGCCAGCCGAAGACCTCGGGGAAAGGTTTGGACTGGAGGGCCCTAGGCAGGTTGGGACCGAAGATGCGCTCCTCGTCGCGCGGCGGGAAGACACCCGCGTCGCGTCCCTCGCGCACCTGATGAGGGAGCCAATCAGAGGTGATCAGAGGCACTCAGAGGCAGCGGTCATCTCATCAGAGGTCCTCAGAGGTCCTCAGAGGTCCTCAGAGACCATCAGAGGTCATCAGAGGTCTCCTCGAAGGTCCTCAGAGGTCCTCAGAGGTCATCAAGGGAGATCAATGGAGATCGCACCTCCGCCTGCTTGAGGCGCGGTTGGGCCGCCGACCAGATCGATCAGAGGTCCTCAGAGGTCATCAAGGGAGATCAATGGAGATCGCACCTCCGCCTGCTTGAGGCGTGGTTGGGCCGCCGACCAGATCGATCCGAATAAGAGCTGCTCTTCATGCCCTAAATTGGTCCAGCCTCGCGCCGCCACACGCTCGAGGAGCGCCTCGGCGCGATCTCGGCTCATCTCGGCGCGATCTCGGCTCATCTCGGCGCGATCTCGGCTCATCTCGGCGCGATCTCGGCTCTTCCTCATCTCCTCAGTCAGCGCCGGCGGTGGCGGCTCTGCGGCCGGTGGCAGCAGCTTGCGAAGCAGTGCGAGCTTCTGAGCATACGTGAGCGCCTCTTGCCGTAGGAGCTGCTGATGGTTGATTGCGGTGCCCATCATCCCCTCGCGGCTCTCCCGCTCAGCCGCCTGGAGCCATCGGAGACCATCAGAGGCCATCAGAGACCATCAGAGGCCATCAGAGGCCATCAGAGACCATCAGAGGCCATCAGAGACCATCAGTTGCACTCGGTCGCACTCGGTCGCAATCAGTGGCAATCAGTGGCAATCAGGGGCACTCAGCGGCACTCAGGGGCACTCAGGGGCACTCCGCGGCACTCAGCGGCTACCTTGAGCTGCTTGAGCTCGTACGAAACTTTGATGAGCAGCTCGCGTATCTCGCGTGAGCTCGGGTTGATCTCCTGCGCTTGCACGAGCGCCGCCCACGCCTCCCGTGGGTTGCCGAGGCCTACGTGCGCCTGCCACCCGATGAGCGTCGACAATCAGTGCCATGGGCAAGCCAAGGCAAGCCAAGGCAAGCCAAGGCAAGCCAAGGCAAGCCAAGGCAAGCCAAGGCAAGCCAAGGCAAGCCAAGGCAAGCCACGGCAAGGAGTGGCACTCACCTGACCTATCCGGAAGTATGCCTTGGCGCGCTGCGCGGCGGGCGGCCCCGCTTGCAACACCTCGGCGCAGCAGCGGAGCGCCGTCGTGAGCGCAGTGGAGAGCGACCCCCCCTCGCCCGCCTGGGCGCCCGATACGTTGCCCAGCTTGAGGTGACACGCAGCTGAGTTGAGCAGGCACGGCACGCGAACCTGTTGGATGGCAGGTAGGTCGTCCGAGCCGAGGCCGCGCTTGTGATCGCCCAGCTCCGCGGCTTGCTGATCACGGCACAGGTTGGCCATCTCATACCTGGTAGGGGTAGTAGTAGACACCCCGAGCACAGGTCATCAGACGCAATCAGAGCTCATCAGCGACACTCCTGCAGGTCATCAGACGCAATCAGGGCTCATCAGCATACTTGAAGAGATCGAGCGCATACTGGTACTCATCGAGGGCATCCTGGTACTTGCCCTCGCTAAACTTGTCGTTGCCCTCATCCTGTAGCGAGAGCCACGGCACACTCAGAGGCGCACTCAGAGGCGCACTCAGAGGCGCACTCAGAGGCCATAATTGCACCTTTAACATCTCAGCGGCGGAGAGGCGGTGCGCGAGATTGGATCTTGCCTGAAGGAGCCACATCTGCTGCAGCTGCTGCTTGGTCGCCGGGCTCATCTCCGCCCGGGCTGATGCGTAACGGCTCTCCCTCAGGTCACGTGGACACAGCTCAACTTCCACAGCTGCCCTCTCCTCAGCCGAGACCGAGTTGCCTAATTTGGACAAGGGCCCTGACGCGGCGAGTTCCTCGCGCAGCCGTTGACGAGCCTCGAGCTCGCGATCTCGAAGCGCCTCGGCCTCCTCGGGCGTGGGCAGTGGCCCGTGCGCCGCCGCGTCCGATGCGAGCGCGCCGCCAACACACGCCGTCTTGGGCGCAAGCGATCTCCGGATCGTGAATGCGTAGACGGCGGCGTCGGGCAGCTCGCGCAGTAGCTGAGCGACGCGCCGCTCGGCGGAACATGCGACGCCCTGCACGGCGAGCACCGTGTCGCTCACAAAGATCTCACCCGACTGCGCCGCCGGGGTGCCCTCACGCAGCGCGACGACCACGTTGGTCGCATCGAGCACGAGGCCCAGCCGCTCGTCGCCCTTGCGGAAGAGGCGCACCTCTACGATCTCGTCGACGGGCGGCTTCTCGCGGACGGAGGTTGAGAATGAGATCTCCCACACTTCCTCTCCGTCGGCGAACCCGTCCTCGTCATCGTCGTCATCGTCGCCCGTGGCCACGTGCTCATTGTCTTCGAGCCGGAGGCCGTCGGCGTGCGACGTGGAACCGTCATCGACGGCGCCCTCACCGGGATTGTCCTCCAGCTCGAGACCACCCTCGTTAGGCGCATGGACGCACATGTCCATCATGTCCTCCTCGATGACGACCAGGGCCGCCTTCGTCGCCGGTACAGAACATTAGAAGCCCGAGCAGCTGACTTCTTTTTGCGTTTCAAGTTTAGTCAAACGACCCGCACGGAGCTGTGAATGTCTGTGCGCTCCGCGCGCGCAGTGTAGACGCAAAAAGTAGATTAGGACCCCCTGCCCTGCGAGTGTGACCGTTAGGAGTGTTGCTTCACGAGCACACTTCTTTGGACTGCATCTTCTTGGAAGCATAGAAGATGTCTCCCCCTGCACGAGCGGTGGCGCACTCCTTCTGCTCGACCGCCGTCGTCCTAGCGCTGCACGTCTCGGCCACTGAGGCCGCCCCCTCACTCAACTTCCTCCCCTGGTCCAATTTCCTCGCCGACAAGGACTGGCGCGGCCGCGGCGGTGCCTTGTGGCCACTTCTGCAAATGCAACAGCACCCGGCGCCAGCTGTGGGAGCTACGTACGTCGGGACGATGTCCATGCCTATCCTCGGGAAGCAGACATTTATGATCAGGGTGCTCACGCGAAGCCACGCGCAGATCACGCTGGTTGGTGCGCTCAACCTTGACGAGCCAGCCAAGTATGCGATGAGCTCTGACGGCTCGGGTGTGCTCGAGATCGAGTTCTCGCCCCCCACTCTCGCGCTGCTCTGGAGGTATAGGACGCGCATCCGCTCGGTCAAATACTCACGCTCAGATGACTCGTGTCGGCTCGTGATTCAGCCCGGCTGGAGCTGGATCCCGGCGTTTCACGTGAGGTTGAGTCGCGAACAAGGCGCCAAGTAAGAGAGCGATTGTGACAGATGAGTGTGCGTCGCGTGTTTGTCTTTAGAACCACATAAAATAACCCTTGGGGATGCAGCACAGTGCGCTGCAGATCATGCCAGCAGCATCGGATCGCCTGCCAAAGCCGCATCCCGAGCGGCGCGATCACGCTCATCCCTGGCGAAGACTTCGCCGAGGACGCTCATGGGGCGTGCTACCGGTGCTGCTGGAGTCATCCCGGCGGCGAATAGCACCGAACCTATGAAGCTACCACTTTCAGAGGCGACTGCAGCGCTGGGCGATGCCGGGCCTTTGAAGCTGCTTGGCCCACGGCCACGCACAAACGAGGCGGCCGACTCAACTGCCTCGTTGGAGTTGCGCAGCAGGGCTTTTGCCCACGTCGTGGTCAAAGCCACGCCGCGGCGGAAGCTGCTGCGACTGAGGCTGCCATCCTTTTTGAAGGAGGAAAAGCTGCCCTCACTCTTGAAGGACACGTCCGGCGAGCAGTTTGGCGACGCATCCCCATGCCGTGCGACCGATGATGGCTCGGGCGCATCGGGGGCGAAGCAGACGGCCATCGTGGGCGAGGATGCTCTGTGCGCTACATTGTTCTCGGCGGCACTCGCACTGATGCCGAGCGGCGGCGCTTGCGCCACGTGCTTCCCCCCCCGCACAGTTGCCTGCCATCTCTTCCAAAGGACCTCAAACTCATCGAGCTGCAACTCGCCGTCGCCATTTGCATCGACCTGGCTGATGAGGCTCTGGATCTCCGCCTCGGAAACTTGCGAGCTAC